>CH002022.1:73053-83100 GCA_000149265.1 Ciona savignyi
GTACATAATTGCTGGTAACGGTAAACGTTATTGAAAATTAAGTTATGTGGTAAAATTGTAATCTATCGGCGGGAAAAACTATAAGGAGGGAAACTGGTTACTAAAATAAATATAAGATCATATGAGTTAGTGTTAGGTCTAGGGTTACTTTTGTAGGTTAATATTAAGGTTTGGGGTCAGGGTTAACATTAGTTTTAGTTTTCGTCTTTCCCTCTTTACTGTTGCCCCATAGAGCGGTATCATTAACTGGTTTGACTTTCCCTTTGACGTTTACTTAACAAAAGTCCTATTAACTGAATAATTCGTGATTTAAAATTCAGTTAAAATTTTTGCCACTGCTGTGCATAGCAAGAACATAGGATTCAAGCTAAGTAATAATGGCAATTATGACGCAATCAAAAGGTCACGTACCAGCAATAGTTCTAGCTACACTTGCTTTAAAATTGCTGCTGATGATACAATTGGATGAAACACGAAACTGCTTGTTTAAACTAGCTAAGCGTGCCTCGTATCAGGTTCTTATAGCCAGTTATTCTACCGTGTTATGATAAGAGCATAGATGTGGCGAGGGCTTTATAATGGCGATTACATTTGTACGGGATTTGACTTTGATATTATTCAATTGCTATACCAATTATGGCCAGATGGAAGATGTCGCAATTTATTCCAATTTTCGTTCCGTCCAAAATCAATTTGCCAGTAATTCTTCAAAAAGTCGGCGTAAATAAAATTTTTGAACCTAATTTCAAACATTTTTGATAAATTTGTCAAAATAAAGGTCTGATAAGCTGTGTCCAGGCTATCTCTTAGAATAAATAGCAAGTTTATCCTGTAGTAAGGTGAGGCCAATCGTAGCGGAAAGGCCAGCCGCTTTGGCCCGGACTGATATGCAAATATAAAGACGTGATTTAACTCGGTAGTTATTGTGCGTTGCGTCAAATTATCGCAGCTATTTGATCAGGTGGTATCGTCCTTTCAATGAACCCTGATTTTCTCTCACATTGACCAGCAATTTCAAAAGACTTTTTAATGTCAATTCAAAAACCCCCGCGAAGGTTTACTAATTACAGCGACGATCTAACCCAACGCAAATGCCAAAAGGATGTTTGCTGGCTTACCAACACAAGTTTTAATGAATTTTCAAAACTAATACCCCCTAAACGCCCACGTAGTGTATACGGTATTGTCACAAACCTGTGTAATGTCATGTTCCCAGGTAAGCTAATGTCACATCTTAAGACACGGAAACCGGAATATCCAACATGGCGGCGAGACAAGTTTATAAATATATGGGATTTGAAACTGATGTCTAAACTATCGGCAGTAAATAAAATAATTAACTGCACTGTTTTCCAAACTACAGAAGTGTTGAAATTTATATTAATTTTAAAATTTATGTACCCAAGCTATCCTAACAGCTTAAGAACTATGACGATGCAAAAATCGTAAAAAACACAAAAAAGGGAAAGTTCACAGAGATATATTTCACAAAGTATAGATTTCTGTAGCTTTTTAGCAAACGTTAAGTCTTAAAGGTCGTTGCATTAAAAGATTTTAAGAAATCCCCGGTCTGGTTTGCGTATCTCCCAAGCTTAAAAATGCGCTTGGTGTAGTGGTTAAGGAAAGCGGAAATAAATAAAGAAGGTTTCTACTTCGATACCCGCCCTCCCAACTTTTTGCGTAGTTATATCGGCGGTGCAAGATACTTGAAAAAAATCATCGATTAATAGATTTGGAATAAATTGTTTAAATATCGTAATATCACTTACAGATCGCATTGTAATAGTTACGAAAAGTCTACTGTGGGCGGGAAGTCATCTTCAAATAATTGACGACACAATACTATCCGTTGTCTTACTCTTGGGAATTAACGTCCCGTCCATGTATTTGTTACAAAAGTAAACCTTAAAAGCGTAATTACGTTCAACTAATATTGACATTACGCTGACCGCCTGGTGACCGCGTGTTAAGTCTATGAATGTGTGTATTTTGTACTTTTCCATTTCACGAAGTTATAAATGTATACAGCGTCCTTAGATATTGCGCTGCGCGCTTCAAACGACCGTAATTATCAACGATTTACGGTGAGCGGTGTCCGTGGGAATAACCATGCACAATACAGTGTTAAAATGGGCACGCCCGTCGCATTGTACTATCAGTATATTAGAATCATAAGGTGAAGTAATTACTGAGCACGCGATGCTTAATTACCCCGGTTTATTGCGTCACAAACGTGGAAGACGCGCGCCGATCGCGACGCTTTTGTTCTGACTCTATGACGTCACAGTTACATCCGTCGTAAACGCGATTTGGAATTATTCTCATTAAATTGGGTTCTCGGTGGGCTCATCGCGTTAAATCGCGTTTAGTGTGATGAGTAGTTTCCCCGCGTTGGAACTTAATCTCTAATGTTGAAATCAACAGGATACGGTTGTCGTACGAAACGTGCACCATTAACATTGTGCTCAGCACAAAAATTTACATATTTCACAAAGAGAAATTGCTCAATTTATAACAAAGACGCAACAACGTAATTTGTAATAATATAATGAAGCCGAAATGGTAGTTTTATGTTGAGTAAGATTACAGAAATCTATTCACTTTGTAGTTTAAAAATCATCATTGCATTTTAAAGATCAAAATTTATAACTTGCAGACATTAAAACTTTAACGTATTTACATTTTCCTGATGTCTATTATGTCATTGTATAATATGTGCAAATAAAAAAGGCTAAAGAGGCTTTTAAATCTATAAAAATATTGCGACATATTTCGTATATGGCACAAATGCATGAAAACTGTATGTTTAGCTTCTAAAATGCTGACACAATATTGTGTAAAGCGCGAATTTTAAAGAAATTGGCGTTTAATAAATCTGGGTTTATCGGCCACGTCCAATTATACCGAAACTTGGTTTTTAGATATGTTCTAACGACTGTGTTTTTTCCCATTTTCCAAATCTTTATTAAAGTTAGAAGCAAAAAAATAAAAATAAACTTTAATGGCTGAACGGAGGGAATGTTCTATTTGAATAAGGTCAGAACAATAAGATTGTGAGATGCACAGTTTTGATTATGTTTAATTTAAACACCATAGTTTAAACTGGTTAATCATCTTGTACGTTTGCTTGGTATTCCCACTCAGTCTCAGTACCGATCGTCATTCATTCATTCATATTAAACTAAATTCTTTCATTAAATTGTTCGACGTAAATACGTTGTTGGGTCAATACGACCACAAGAATGGAAGTTATGCGCAGGTCAAACCTTTGAGCTAAATCAAGCAACTGATCTTGTTTGATAACGTTGGGTATAGGAGAAAGGTCGTCTTTAAATTTCACTCGATCACGCCGCACAGCGCCATATCAGCTCTGTTTAAAGAGTGGCTGACGTGTGCTGGAACTTGTCTACAAAGCTTGCGGCTCGCGCTGATTTAACTTCCAACGATGCAACATGCCGAGCCGAAAAGTAATGAGATACCAGAGCAAACTTTGAACGGCGGGGTGACGCTTAAAACGCGTTTCTCGATTCCTTTCGACATAGCAACGCTGGTTAACAAGCGATCTTATTAAACTATATTGAGCGGGTTGACGCAGCTACGTACACATTGCGAAAGGTAGTCAACGTAGCCTGAACGTGGCGCTGATAATATGCGCCGCCCGCCTATTCTTGCGCGAGAAATAACTCGGGCAAAACCAATGTTTAGATTATAGGGTTGGTGATATTCCAAAGTCATCCATTACGTTTTTAAGATTACAAAACGGAAGCCTCGCCTAGGCAAAGAGAAAGTTATTGTCCGTTAATCCAATACACGGGCACTGTAAATCTTTTTCCACCCCTTTGATTTATATAGGTTGGAAATTTAACATTATCTATGTTCTCCCAAATGACGTTTTTATAACTTCGGCTCCCATTATGCATCATAGGCCATGTCTCTTATATTAGATGGTTGGAAATTTGACAGATTAAAAAAATGAACTTATATAATATAAAATAAATACATATTAAAGCATGCATGTTATAATGAAGTGCACTTTTTAATCTGCACATCATAAAATCTACACACGCCATATTATAACTTCGATAGCTGGACTGTATTTTTGAATTATGGTTGCGGTAGTTATCCATTTTACCGGTTGCATGCGTTAATCGGTGTTTTGTGTCGACACCTCCGATATTCCACGCTAGCTAGCAAACAAGCTTGAAAATATAAATAATTATGTCAAAATATTTATTCTGCAACGGGTCGGAAGGCTCTCTGTTGAAAATGTATTTTTTTAACTGAAAGTGCAAGATTACATGATTTTAAAACATAGGAATTTAATGATACTTGCTTTGTATGTTTTATTCATATTATTTAACAAATCCCCATATTATGTATCAAATAGATTACCAGTTGTTGAATTAATTTCTTCTTTTTTATGCAAATATATAAATAAACCTCTTCTAATTGTGATTACGAAAGAAAAATCCTTAAAAAATGATTCTTAACTTAAACTTTTATGTTCATGTATAGTCCAAGAATGCCGCCGAGCGTTCAAGTATGTTGTTCAAAATTAATTTTGTTTTCGAATTTTCCCAAAAAACTGAGCGTGAAAATTGCATAAGAGATTGTGCAGCTTAATTGCATTTTAGCGCAATCTTTATCATCTTAGGTATGCCTGGTTTCGTATACAGATCTACGGGATTTATTGATGCTTCTCGAAAGTTCTACTAAAATCCGAGATTACGTTCCCGATTGGTCGATCTGATAAGTAACGTCATCCGTTCCAGAGATTGAGGTGCTGATACCATGCACCGGGTTGTACTGGCGGTCCGACCTCATCTGACCACGGAAGGTTAACACAACCATCCATGCAACCACGTGTGGTGGGTACTGGTAATTCGGTCCCAGCAAAGAGTTTACCTGCCGTGGTAACGAGCTCGTTGGATGAGTTGTAAATCGCTTTGAGGCGGTCGATTATTGTCAGCTCAAAGTTACAACTCCAACGTATGTTCATCCAAAGCTTTATTTGATTGTTTTTGTTCGGTGGGATTCGGGATTAGTAAAATTCAAATATGATTGGAAAATTCAAATCCCAAACAATGGCAGCAAATCTAGAAGGTTTCGAAGTCGGCGTTTGATTGATATACGCACTGTTACGCAACAAACAAATTATAATCCGAACGTAATTGCAGAGGACTACGCGATATCACCAACCATAGCGGTTTTTTTACAATTTTTGAATTTTAGACTTTTCTGGGTAGAACGCGGCCAAAACATTTCGCGCAATTCGGATTCAGGAGCTGTAAACATCATAACAACGCATGCCAGGAATCTATAAGATCTCTGTGTCAGTTTGTGCATTAACCGCCCGATGCTTATGCATTTAAAGCGGTTTTGTACAGTGGCCAGTTCATATAACTTACATTTTGTCCATGAAAGTTACGGAGCCAATACTTGTGTGCAATCATTCCACAGCCTTAACATATTTGCTCAAGACCCTTTTATTACTTCCTTGAGTAGTAAACGGACGGGTATTTTATGACCGTCAATAAACTTATGAACACTGGAGGTTACCTGAGGCTGGCTGTATGCGTATTAAATATGACGAAACAAACCAACTTATTGGCAACTGTTACGTCCAAAGTGAAGATTGTGATATTTTTTTGAATCCATTACCCTTGTTCCTATATTCGTTTGGCGGTAAAAGATTAGGACCAACCGTTTAGCCTAAGTAACGTGTACATTTTTAAGATTTATTTATTTGAGTACTTGTCATGCAGCGATCAAGCAGGCGACAACGCATGTTTGTTTTGCTGCTTTTCCTGCGTTTTAATTTATATTTTCGGGACGTTCTTGCAATAACGAAGGAAAATGAAACCTGCTAACCTATCTATCACTCATTAAACCAACTAATGTTTAGGATACAATCTGCCCGTCCAGTTGGAGTTGTGACAACAAACAACATAAGCGTCAGTGCCAATATTAAGTAACAACCTCCAAGATAAGATTTAGGGTTATTAATCGGAAAATCAATTTTATAAATATGATAAATACCAATAAAAGGCGAAAAATGCGGTAATATATATTAATCCCCTAACAACTTAAGTTTAAAAATAAACACATAATAAATAATTCTAACCCCTTCAACGTCATTGGGGAACAGGGGATTTTTAAGTACCCATGTATTTTATTTCCACAGTTCTTTATTTCACTTTACTATAAAACTGATAATTCATTAACATTAGCATCTTATTAGAAAATGCATCTACTGTACACATACTAAAAGCAATAAAAGTTTATGTTTTGTGTTTTCACTAACGGACAAAGTGTGGTCCTTTAGAATGCTTTAAGTTCGTGTTTTGAAGGTCTAAGTGCCGACAAATAACAGGTCGTTTTAGACCACGCTGTTTTTGTTCGCTCGCTAATTCATCATGAGGTTTACGTTACGGTCGGTGGGTGTGTACGCGTGCTCGTCGTGCGTCGTATTTTGCGTGTGCGGCACGAGAACCCTAAAAAGAGGAACGTGTGACCGAATGGTTAACGCGACCAAGTTAAATACAGAATTATATTTTAAAAACGGACTAAGTAGTGAGCCTAAAGCGGGGTCGAAACTTGTCCTACCATAAAAACGTTGATGAAAACTAATGTGGCCGAATGGTTAACGCGCCCGTGTCATATACTTACTGATTTATACACCAAAGTGGCCTTACTAACGTACCCATCGTGGGTTCAAAACTTAGCCAGGTAAAATAAGAAATACTTCAAAACCTTCGTGTTATTAAATTGTTTTCGAAAATGATTCGTGTTTCGCAAGTTGCTTAAAATTTGTCGAATTAACATATACCAATCATAGGCTTGGCCTATATAGTAAAAAGTTAGAGTTATTCGTAAGGTTATGACTCGTCTAGGGCCCGATATGTACGTTAATATCGGTGCAGAATTATCCCTAACCCGGCTTTGATCTATTTCTAGAGGTAGCCCTAAAATACTGATATTTTGGGTTCAACAATTAGCCAAAAAAAGGTTAAATTTTACAACAGTATAATGTGTTTTATTAAGTGTTTTATTTGCTTAACGGTTATTGCGACGGAGATGGGATTTAAAATTGCTACTTTTTTGTAAAATATAGCCTATGTAGGGTGTTATGTTTAATCAAGACATTACTTTAGTTTTCGTAAAACCCGTTAATCCATTGGTTTCAGGCAATGGCCGCAAAGCGTCTGAGCAAAAAAACAACCGACTATTTAGCGATCAGTTTCGATTCTGTAGGCTAACCCCTCGGGTGAAAGGGGACGCATTTACCCACAAAGCTAAACGGTTGGATATCTACATTATATTCTCGTTTGCAATTTTTAGCTCAGTTAGAAATAACCAAAAAATCCGCTATCCGTTTGTTCGATAAAACACACCACATTGGCAACCATGTTACCGTAATATATTCGCAGCACAACGGTCGGCTGCAATAAAGAAATAAATGTAGATTAAATCCTTGCACCTAATACGGGCCAACACAAAAAGGAGGGAAGGGGGAAACTACACTTTAAAATTAGGGAGTTAGAGTTAATTTTAAAGTTATGGATAGAGTTAGGGTTAGTTATGGGGCTAAGATTAGTGTTTAAAGCAGGGTTAAAATTAGCTTAAATAAATTGAGTGAGCAGTTTCCCTCCTTCCCTCCTACCCTTCTTTTAGTTTTCCCTGTAAAGTGAATTTCTCTATTGCGGTTGTGTTATCAGGATGTTCTTGAATTATACAAACTCGCGTTAAAGGTTACCCGCAAGCAGGTCACGCAAACTCGCAAAATAAAGGGTGTACTATCTATATTCTATACTATACGACGAACATTGGAAACAACAGAAATCAAATACAAACCGAGTTAAAAAGTCTCGGTAAACCACGTTTATTAATTGGGTTAGTGATTTGTAATATTTTTAGTTTTTTTACCGTGTTTGCTGAATGGTTAACGCGAATGAATCACATACACATTTTATGCAAAAATGGCCATACGGACAACCCAATTCTATGCAAAAATCATTGGTTCAAACCTTTGCTCCATAAAAAATTAAACTCGTTACCAATAAAAAAGGGTTAGGGATTAGTTTGCATTTTCACATTTTTGTATGTTAGTACTGCTCCTAGAAACGTGTATTAAATTCCTTTGCATTACTTTTAATAAGGTACAATTGATTTAAAAAGTATGGTAAATTTGCCCTGGTATTACAAATTCGTCCAAATTGACTAGAAACCCAATTCAGTTAAACTAGCAATTAGTTTTTAACCTTTAATTACGATAATATTTAACCAATATTGAGCTCTAATTTGTTACTGATATCGAGTCTCCTACTTTAAAGAGCAAAGTCTTATCGCTGCGGTTTGTAAAGTGCAATGAAGGCATTAATCACATTTGACACCATTTACCTAAATCCTGCGGTAGCAGCCAAACAGCGCGAGTAAGCATAGATAACCCGGGAAGCTCGGTACCTGCGCAGATCAAAACCGGCTCCATATTCTTTAACCACGTTTTCATGGAAAGGTCAGGCTTTTACAAAGCTATCAATCAGGCGCGTTAAATCGGATGAGAATTGGCAAACAAGCGACGCTTGGTCAAACGACCCTACATGGCTGTTTAGTTGTTGCTACAGTTACAAAATACACGGCGTCATAACGTGTATAAAGTATAAGGCGAACGTCATTGCGTAGGCGACGATGTCCTGAATATTGTCATTAACTTTATGGCGGGAATTTGAGGTAAATGTCAAGGGTCGAAAGTCGGATTTAACGGCAACATCAAATAACTTATTGTAATAAAAATTGTAATATAATCTATGGCTTCAATGATATGGGGTCCGCACAAAATAACGTGTCTACGCAAGTTTCGTACATTTATTGTTTTTGAATCCGTGCTGTTCTTTATGACAGATCCTTCAATATAAATAAGGGGTGTGTAGGAATTTGTATAAGTTTTCCCCTTTTTTACAGTTAGGTCGACTTAATATCAAATTTACAGTTTTATGGGACGAAGACTATAGCGTGCTGTGCTTAAAACGTTTCGTGTGCGAACTTCGCCGCAAACACTTATTTTTGCAGTTGTATCCCTCGGCAATATATCGTACAGCACACTTATCCGGTGGGTGATCGGTTAAAACTTAAAAAAAATCGTCTAGCAACATCTTACGTGGCCGGACAGTGGTTGTATTGTGTTCTGCTATAGCCACTATTTGTATAGCTAATATTCGATGGAAATTATCGTGATAAAATGGTCTTATAAAGGTTATAAAAGTCGATAACATGGTATTACAGACAAGAATAACGTCTCTAAATGTTGGCCAGGCATCGGACAACTAAATAGCCTATACAATCAGAAATAACGTATTTGGTACATGAAAAATGTTACTGCGGTCGGATTATTTTGTAGTTAACTTGTAAGAGCGGTTAAAAAGAAAGGCACTTACCCTTAACTTGTACTTTCCATATTGTGCGCTTGGAAATTTCAAATTTTAGGTTATTTATTCGCATTAGGTCGTTTGTGCCTTTAAGCATTTTATCAAAATATGTTTAATATATTTAAACCTCGTTCGAGTAAATTCAAATTTGCTGTTGATACGGTTTAAATAAATTCAAACTTCAGTGATATTTAAAGCACTTAACCGAAACCTCTAAGCAGATTATGGCGAATAATTTCCCGGTGCATATATACACAGCAGCCACAAACCGGTTTATTAGAATGTAAATGCTGGTTTGCAACAGATATATCAAATAAACAAATCCAAACATTTTTTAATCAATTTCATTTTTCCGTTGGATTAATTTCTTTATTGCTTTATTTTTTTGTCTGTATATATATTGTAAAAAAAAGTTACACCGTATTCTGATAGGGGAAACAGTAAAAGACGGTAAAACAACAATCGTTAAAACACCTCAAAAAATATTGAGAAAAATATATAAATGGAGACATGGCGAAAACTAAAAGGAGGGAAAGTGGGAAGGTGAGAAGGAGGGAAACTGCACACAATAATGAATATTAGGGCATTATAGTTAGTTTTAAACATGGGGTTTATAAAACAA
>CH002022.1:83200-94064 GCA_000149265.1 Ciona savignyi
TTTCCCTTCTTTTAGTGTTGCCCTGCAGACATTGCCTCAAACCTCATTTTAACATTAATAAAAGGAAAGCAAACAAAATTAAGTTTTTATACCGATTAAGATTTAAAAGGTCTCCTTTTGCACATTGTCTAATTATTACAACAACAAAAAATCTGGAAATTTACCTTCAATAATATGTGTAATATTTCAATGAAATCGTATGTACAAAAAATTAACAGATTCAATTGTGTAGTTAAACATAGCATAGATTAATCGAACACAGATACTGTGTAAAAATACTGACTAAAAAAGAATACCAAATTATGTATAGATAAAGTTTTTTTCTCCTTAAATATACCAGTGTCGTGTTGAAAAGGTCACAACCACAGTTACATAATTAGAAAAAGCACTAAGCCGGCTGATTTAATTGCATCTGCGTTGGGGGGCGTTTCTTGCTTGAGTATAGGTTCGTGTAAGTAATGGATATTTAGGATAGTGTATTCATGTTTATCGTCGTAAATGGGAAAATACAAGGGGTGGTATCACACGGGCAATCGTCAGATTACCTCGCGCACACCGTCGGGTTACAGAAGCTATTGCAGTGTGCTGTGTATGGTTTACACGTCCCTTCAATTTGTTAGAACCTACTAAATTTAATAAATCCATGCAATGTCTGGCAAGTGCTTTGCACAAGGACACAACCAACTAGCTACAGCGACCATTTTCAAAGCTGCAACGGCTGAAAAGCGACGCAATCACGTTTTACCAAAATCAGAGTCTAATTGTTAAGTTTTTAATAAATAAATGCGATAGAAAATGTTTTTTCTTCTTCTCTTATTTACCGGAAAAAGAAAAGCGTTAATCATTTAAACACGTCAATAAAATAAATGGTTAAAAAAAGGTAAACAATTTTTTTTTTGGTTTCTGTGCGTTGTGATTTGTTTCATTTGCTCTTATTTAAAACTGGGTCCAAAAATGAATAAATTAAACTAATAATATAGATGACCCGCAGCAAAACCTTATTTAATTTATAGAAGTTCCAAGGCAATTTGAAATTCGGAATGACGAATTTGAATTCGTGGAACACTTTCCCCAATTACAAGTGTTTCAAATCGTTTAGTTTGGAGTCATTTCTCACAATACAATGTCGATTATCGCGCGCAAGTAATTCTTGCGTTGCTACATTCCTTATCAGCTGCTCAGTTAATTAGGGTTGTCATTATTAACTGCCACGCGCCGAAGCGACGCTTTTGTCTACAACGAGAATTGCATTAGAAGGTAGAGTCAATCTGCAGCTTTCATACAAACAGACGATTCGCTGAAAATTGTCAAAAATAAAATTGGATCTCCATTAAGATGTAGAAAGCATTTCCGCAAGGATTAAAATTCTTACATTTTTCGCTCATTACAAAATACAATAAAGCAATCAACGTAGAATCATTAGTTATTTTTCAAGATATACTCATTTGGAGATGCTTTACTGGTTAATTTTATGCTTTCTCGTGTAAAAATTCGATTACGATTTTGGAGACAGTTTCCCCCCAGTCGACCTGCTGTATAGCGCTCTTTCTACGATATCAATATTCCAACCAATATTTTGATATCAATATTTTGTTTTAACGAATGTCCGCTTTGCCGACTTTCTCGTTGTCATGATTTGTGTCATTTGCTGTTATTTTATACGATGACAAAAAAAAACAAATAAAATTGATAAGAAAGCGATATAAAGTTCTCCAGTCATTAGGCGAGAGTCGCTAGTTTATTACCTGGATGTTTCGAATACACCAAACTCCAACTTAATCACGCAGTTTATAGGGAGAGTTAAGGTTTTGCGAAGTATTTATCCCATGATGGGCTCGTCACCAATGCCATTTTTTTAAAAGACGATATATGAATCGGTGCGTTAACGTTTTGGCCACACGACCGTTAAAATTAAACTGATTACATTAGCGAGCTAAATTTAAATGTACGATGGAATTGTCACTATAAGCCCGTTTTTAAAGTAGAAGTTGGTTTGGGACTCGGTCGCGTTAACGATTCGGCCACACGACTGTTCGTATGTAGGGTATAGGTTAAGCTTGTAGGAACCGCAACCAAACTCGGGCGCCCTGCGTGCCATATGCGTTGCGTCAGCGGCAAAGGTCTCCTTACACCGCAGAAGATTATACAGATGATTCCGGCGAAGAATCTCCGAACCCGATCGAACCAAATTGAAAATCTTGGGCGTCTCTGCTTGTATAATCCGACCGCCGCATCGAAGCAGCGAATTCTCAGAAAATAAGTTTCCCGCGGCTCGAAACGCATTAAAACTCGCAGATAAAGATTTAAGTGGGACAGTGTGGGCTGATGCAAAATATTTGTGATTTCGGTGGAAAGTACAATGCCCTTATGAGGGCGGAATTGCTATTTTTTTTCAAGTTTGACTACAGATATTATTTTTATACTGACATAAAAATGTTTTTATAAAATTTACAAAATTTAAACTTCCAATAAAAAACGGCATTACTGACATATACAGTTTAAAATTTAGCCCGATAAAAAAATATTAAAAAAAAGTTTGTTTTAAAGTACGGTTGTGTGGCTAAACAGTTAACGCGACGGATACACATACCAACTTCATATAAAAAAGGTATTACTAACGACCCCTTCATGGGTTCGGAACTTGGCCGGTAAAAATGTTTGATTAAGATAAACTAAACGAAACTAATAGCAGAGTTGTCTAAACAGTGCATATGGGCCACGTGTGCGTGTGTCTTCAGTCGGTCGCGAATATTAAGCTCGAATATTACCATAAACAATCGGACGACGGGTCTGGATATAAACACGCAAACAATCTCGTCTCCGCGAGGTCGTACTGCTAAACAGCTGTGCGGATGAGTAGACGGTGCGTGTTGCTGCAGGCGTAATGCGCACGCGTCGGTTCATCACTCCTAATTGCGTGTAATGTAGCGAAACGCAACGGACTGCGACTGTTTATTTGGTCTCCGATGTTACAATCTTAGTTAACAAGTCGCGCAAGTCACGCAATAAACAGAAGACGACAACCCGCGCGACACAGTGGCGCTCTTAATAGGATTCCTCTCGTAGCGTGTATGCTTTCATGACAGAAGGTAATTTATGTGTTTTACGAAAGTAACGTGTCAACAAAACTGATACATTCCTATTACTTGAAAGATACCCGGCCGTACGTTAACCAATCTCACTTTGAAAGCAATCAAAGCAAAGTTTTAAAGGTAACTTAACAACCAAACTGTCAATAGCTATATTGACGATTTTTAAGTTGATTACAATGTTTTCAGTAGTTTTCTCACACAGGTACGCTGACGTAAAGATGAATGGGACCACCTAAACCAGACCCGTCAAAATCAAAGCAAACTTTTTTTAGAAAGTCACGACTTGCTTTTTTTGGTTCACTTAGGCTTTATAGGATATAATTAATAACCGAACGTGCTTGTGCGGATTCTCGTACAAAAGAATCTCAGCGGATTGTGCCGAGATAGCAAGTGAACTTAGAAGAATCGCGGTCCGTTGATACGCTCTCCATTATCTACAAGTTGAAGTAATGTGGCATGCGCATACAAGACTGGGGGTTCGGTAAATGGCAGCGCTTTTTTTCATGTCGTAAAATAATAATACACCGTCGCTCTAGTCAAACAGTGGTGTAGTTCGCGCGGCTTCCAAATTCGCTCGGCAGCGCAAACTTGTAAAGCGGCGCGGCGTTTTCCGACAATGGGCCTTCCGCAATCTATCTTGCCAACTCTCTGGTGCGCCGAGATACGTTTATGACTCGAAGTTTGTTTTCGAGATACGGCCAATATTGGGCGAGTAAATAATGACGCTGGATAACAAGATGGGATCGTATGTAAGGTCCAACTATCAAGGAAATACCAGCAAACACTTCAGTTTCTTCCTGTTTGATTTGATCAAAAAGTGTGAGATTTTTCGTAAATTCCAATCAACCCCCTAAATTGGTAATTATGCCAATTTCCTGGAGTTACTTTTAAAATAAGCTCTTTATACAGCGACCGGTATGACGCAACCCCGGGTAAGTTCTAGAAAACCTAAGGAGGTATTGATAAAGTTTTTTTTTATGTTAGAGAAAGTTATACATTGAACTATAACATAACTTTTACATTACCATGATTCTCAAAGTCGGAATCAAATTTTAAGCGACGCAGATTTAATTTGAAACGTCAAACACATTCCCACATCTAAACGGCAGTTAAATCACGTAGTTATACAAACGAAGATGCGACCTTTCCGTCTCTCTTTCTCTCGCGTTGGACAATGCAGGAATCCGGCGATGAAAAAGGCGAATTCTGCAACTGCTTGGTCGTCCGCGGGCACAGATATATAAGCAGCACCGCTATTACAGTCTGCTGCAGTGTAAACTTTGTACTCAGAATTTGCTTCAAAGTTCGGAAAGCTCGAGCTCAGTATATCATGTAATCGATTGAGTGAAATAGTTATATTTTTGTTCATGTTTTTTTTCTAAAGTTTGAGTTACAATCTAATCTAAGGCAATCGTTTTAATTTTTTTATGTTTCCTTAGATTGTTTAAGGTTTGAATAGCTCTTAAAGAGAAGTGTTTGGGTAAACATTTTCCGCCTGGGAAAATGATTAAACTTGATATGGGCAGCTCAGATGAACTTACAGCGTTCCCCCATTCGGCGGGAATTCTTGGTCGAAATGAGAACGAAATCGCTCACAGTGCTGTCTCAGGAGATGTTTTAACCGATCTCGAGAATCTTTGGGAAGAAAACCCGGACTGTCTTGAGTCAATCCTCAACACTTCGAACAGTGAATGTGAAAGCGACGGCTACACCGACGGGTTGGGCTGTTTAGCTGGTGATAAACTTGCCTCCATCGGCGAAACGTTCGGTAAACACCAGCAGAACATTGAGGTACCTGAAAACGGTTATTACTGCGGCTCGTTTACTGCGTGCGACTCGTTGTCCCAATCTACGTCCGCAGGGATGGGGCCAGAGATATATACAGCATACCAGAACCAAAATGACTCGCAAATTGAAAACAAGCCTTTGCCGACGCAATATCCTTACGACAGACTCAACCCAACGTGCGAAGTTGACCATTTCAATAACTTTAACGGGAAGAAAGCGTTTGAAAATGGCGGTGAAAAACTCCACCATATTTCGTTTAAAGCGCACTGGAGGCCAGAGTACTTGCCCCAGCATCTAGAACACTCCATGTCATTACCGAATGGTATTGTAACTCCCCCTGTAAGCCCTGAAGAAGATACTTGCAGATCGACGCCACCACACAATCCACATAGATTCTCAGCGATCCCGGAAAACTGTATAAAATCCGAGCATCCTGGTTATAATGATCGGTTGTGTGAAGCGCCCTTCCACACCACGCAGTACACCACGACCTCCTACAACCCGATGCAGGCTACGATGCTTCCACATCAGATGCATCCGCAGCCGGAGTATAAGCAAACCTTCGTCCACACAACCAGAAGCAACAGCTGGCCGCAACATCACTCAAATATAAGCAGCGATGTTTTATTCCACCAACCCACCAATATGTTCGTACATCAACCGGTGAGTTAAAGTTTATTTGCTTGTCTGTCTAAGTCGGCTTCGTAAATTTAACTAAAAAAATCAGGACGTAATTAAATATAAGCTTGAAACTTGTGTGTAGATTTAGCTTAAAATAAAAAATTAAAGTCGAAACGTGTGTTTAGGTTATACCAAATCTACATTGTTAAATATAAATGCGTCCAATCTTTGAAAAATAAAATTGATATTTTGGTTGAAAACGGTCTTATTTTAAATACAAAGGTATCTAACCTTAATTAAGTCCCCACAACAATAGAAAATATTTGTTTTTCTTCGCAGTTTAAACCCGAGACCCCGTCGTATACGAGCGTACCGCACTATCCCGTTAAACCTGCCCCGACTGGTGAGCAGAATTCTGGCGAGAAAACTAAGCGAGGCCGACGTTACTGGACGCGACGAAAAGCGACATTGCACACCTGCGAGTATATGGGCTGCGGGAAGACTTACACCAAAAGTTCGCATCTTAAAGCCCATATGAGGACGCATACCGGTAAGAAGTGGTTTGAGTCGTCCAAATATCAATGCGTGGGAATACGGCAATTTGGCTTCTAAAAAATGAATTCAGAACCCATGATGGGATAACCACTTGGCCATTTTTAAGTGGATTGCTTTAATAAGACTCGGTCGCGTGACCGAATGGTGAACGCGGCGAAATCTTTTTTTAGCCGTGGTTTGAAACTTTGATGGGCTTAGGCTGCTTTTATATAGATATCGGTATATATGTAGCAAAGTATTTGCTACAGTACATGGTATTTTAAATCAAATAATTTAAAAACGGCCAAAGTGATAAGCAGATTACGGTTTTAACATTTTGTCCGGTAAAAATAGTCATAAAAATAGAATATATGTTCACTTCAATTGTTGTGGTTGTAATTTCGAATATAAAATTGGGTTTCCCCTAAATTTCATGATTCTAACCAATTATACGAGTTTAACAATTTGTGTTATTCAGGAGAGAAGCCGTACCACTGTACATGGGCTGGTTGTGGATGGAGATTCGCGCGATCCGACGAACTCACGAGGCATTATAGGAAACACACGGGCCACCGACCATTCAAATGCAACATGTGCGAACGCGCTTTCAGTAGGTCCGACCATTTAGCTCTGCACATGAAACGTCACTTGTAACAAGCCGCAAGACGATGCTAGAGAGCGACGATCTAAGGGAACCTGCGTCGGTGGTTGTTGCTCAAGATGTTGTGGCCCGACCGACTGCTCTTACGAAGCTGTGACGTTTTCAAACACAAAATAACATTCATTCCACCACAATCTATCGCACTTCTTTAAATTGCACCTGTCTCGCTCATGCAGGTTAAGGTGACGATAAGTTTCATCCGCACATTTTGTCCATTGTTATTTTGTACAAGTTATTGGCTCCCCACTGCCCCGTCACGTGATCAACTGACGTACAAATATATTTGAAACAAAATAAAGAAATCAAATTTGTTTGATGCAAAAACTGCAACGACGAACAGATTGTTGAATAGTAAGCTTAGATTTTACTTGCCCAGTTAACCTGTGGCAGGCTACATAGGTAGGATATTTATGCTTATCACCCACTGGTGGGACAATAAACAGATTTATACACATATTTTTAATATTACCTTGTGCCCACCGTCCAGTTACTTGGGCAAATTGCAGTGTGTTGTAAGATTAAGATGTTTCTTCAGTTTTAATACGAGCCGTTACTTAAAGAAGCCTGCAAATCCCATGTACAAAACCGAACACCAAGCTGTTGGTTTCGAACCTACACTTTTCGGTCTGACACTAAAACCATTTGAGCTGGTTGATTACTTAACATTGTCGTCTATGCAAATACGAAAACATTTTTTTATATACCGTAACAAAAGTTTTGCCTTGTTAGTGAGATTACGTTTCGTTCCATTGAGAAAACGCCAAATTTTTAGATCATCTATCTTCGAGTCACCTACCGTTGGGTACCTCTAACCGGAGCTAATGCAGTATGTTGGATATAATGGAGACATTCCTTAAATTCTGGCAGAACGTATTGATCCGCTAAGTTTAGGCAATGTCCATTAAGTGCCTTGCCCTAAGACACAACCGACTCGCTAGCGACCAATTTTGAACCTACAACCTTTCGGTTAAGAGGTTTCGCACTAAACCGCCAGACTAACCGGTCGGACAAATCTTAGATGAAAACGTTCCGCCCAACCCCCCTACACTATAGCAAACTCCCCAACCCACACATGTTGTTTCAATTACCCGTATATCGGGCAGAATGGATGATATTAATATTTAATTAGTCGGAAAAAGCGTTGAAACTTTCAAGGTGAAAAAAAATCGAGTTTTTGTTACAATCTTTAGCGCCGTAAGCGTTTTACATGGCAGGAGTGGTGACCAGAGATACAGATACTGGGATTAGGTCACTACAGAGTCGGAGCTAATTTCCGACTGGAACGGAAAGTAAAAAAAGCGTTAGAAAGTAAGTCGTATGCAAGTTAGTCCACACAGCGCATGAGCGCCGACAGTGTCCATCACAATATGCGTGAACCAGCCGCCGAGTGGCGCAATAGAGTTTCGAGCTTTAATAGAATTGATGACGTCCGTTCTGTGCAGATGCCGGGAGCTCCTGTGACGACACTGAAGACTTGCTCGCGGTTCCAGGGTAGGGAATTCCCCCCGACACTACATAAAATACCTTGTTAGTCAAGCATATTTTAAACCTGAAGGTAGCCGTGAGGTAATCTGATTATTACCCATGTGATAACCATGTGATAATGTCCCTTGCGTTTTTCCCATTTATGGGTCAACGCTTCAAAAATAAGGGGAAGAGGGAAACTGCTCACTAAAACTATGGAAATTTACTCTAATCGTGCAGCAAACACTAATCTAAACCACCAGACCCAACGCTAACATTAACCCCAGCTGCAAATCTAACCTTAACCCACTAATCTATATATTAGTAAGCAGTTTTCCTCTTTCCCTGATTCCATCCTTTCAGTTTCCGCCCATTAATAGAAATACATAGGGAGTACCATGTGGCCAATAATTTGCAGATCGAATTATAGAAGATCCCATAGATATCCCAATTATTTCAAGCGATGGTAATACACTGTTGGAATGCACAAACTTAAAAACAACATACCCACAGTAAGGTACCTGTGTTATAACAATGGGTTTAATAAGTGTAATTTTAAACAACCCAAACGAACTATGGTGTTTTTAGTTACTGCAATTTGGCAGGTTTTTCTTCTTTCTACTTAAAACTTTATTATTAGTTGGGCTTGGCGACCAAGTCTACCATCTTTTTCTGTTTTAAATTTTTTTTATAAAAGTTTCTGTTGCATGTTTTTATTATGGAAACGAAACAACTAAACTAAAATTGTTTGATGATAAAGAAAAGCGAACAAAAAAACTAAAAAAAAAACTTACATAGCGGTACTGTGTTGCAGTGAGTATTAAGTCCATTCTGTAGGTTGGATCTGCCAGTGTCTCGACCTTGTGGCTGTGGGAATGGGGGTGTTAAGTAACAGCTTTGTTTCACATTAGTATACAGTTAAGTAAATGTTTTTGAATGCTATGTCGATCAATATATCCTTCTAGGTATCCATTAAGCAGGGCAATTGTTGTCTGGTATGTAACAAACCAATCACCAGTATATGTACATAAGTGAGATAAAAGATGGCTAATTGTGTAGGATCTGATACATTGCATTAGTTAAACCAAGCACATGGAAATCAATAAGAAAAAAAAGATAATATGTGAAAAGTTAACCTGGCACATTAAATCAACGTAAAGTCACATGTCAAAAGTCAGAGCGTGACGCAACAACTAACTATGAATAATCACAACATAGCTGTATTGTTCTTATATCAGCTGTACTTATACGCATCAAAAGCCACAAAGTAAAGTCGCATATCAAATCAATGTTACGTCACAACACAACGTACCTGGTAGCAATTAGCTGGGGCAGTTTGGGGATGTCCCTGATTTGCATCGGTGAATGGGGCCACAGAGGAGGGAAACATGTTGTTGCTGCTCGGCATGTAGCTGGTGTTGGGTTGGTTGGTGTCACCCACACCTGACCCCGCGCAGTATGGGTCCGATGGGGAGGTATTTTGTACACCTGTGGTATTTGGGGGGTTATTGGGGTTTTGTACACCTGGGGTATTTGGGGGGTTATTGGGGTTTTGTACACCTGGGGTATTTGGGGGGTTATTGGGGTTTTGTACACCTGGGGTATTTGGGGGGTTATTGGGGTATTTGGGGGGATATTGGGGTTTTGTACACCTGGGGTATTTGGGGGGTTATTGGGGTTTTGTACACCTGGGATATTTGGGGGGTTATTGGGGTTTTGTACACCTGGGGTATTTGGGGGGTTATTGGGGTTTGTACTCCTGGGGTATTTGGGGGGTTATTGGGGTTTTGAACACCTGGGGTATTTGTGGGGTTATTGGGGTTTTGTACACCTGTGGTATTTGGGGGGTTATTGGGGTTTTGTACACCTGGGGTATTTGGGGGGTTATTGGTGTTTTGAACACCTGGGATATTTGGGGGGTTATTGGTGTTTTGAACACCTGTGGTATTTGGGGGGTTATTGGTGTTTTGTACACCTGTGGTATTTGGGGGGTTATTGGGGTTTTGTACTCTTGTGGGATATTTGGGGGGTTATTGGGGTTTTGTACACCTGGGGTATTTGGGGGGTTATTGGGGTTTTGTACACCTGGGGTATTTGGGGGGTTATTGGGGTTTTGTACCCCTGAGGGGGTGATTGGGGAGTTATTTGGGACAAAGTTAGGTTAAATTTCCTTCAATCCTAACCCTATAATGTGAAATAAATTGTTTAAAATTATTTAAACTTGACAATAAAACATTACAGCTTTAAAACATGCCAAATAGCATTATAAAATGTTTACATAGACTTGTACACCCCCTATCCAACATCAGTTGGTATGCTGATTACATTAGCAGCAAAGTAACAAATACTAATAAACCCAGCAGTTAAAATTGCAGTCTGAACATTATTTTGTAATAAAATAGAAACTTGTCTTCTAGATGGAATTGTTGCCCCCTTTCTTGATTACCCCCTCACCCTTAACCCCTACCCACCTGCTGGGGTCGCAGGGGGCTGCCCCGTGTAATGGAAAAATGGGTTCTTTAAGTCGAGGGTGTTCTCGGCCTTGCAACCAGTGGCTTCGACCATAGCTTCGATGTCCACGTCGTAACTTTGCCTGCATGGGTGGGAATATGTTAACATTATTAATACCCAACCTGGGTGGGTGGGAACATAGTGGGTATTAATGAATTAGGATACAATATTCATGTTTATCCCCGTGAAGGGG
>CH002022.1:139823-182190 GCA_000149265.1 Ciona savignyi
CGGTTAGCAATCGTTAGCAACTCGATACAAACTCGGGGCCTCTACCTTTACTCGTCCCATCACTATAGTAGGCCCACTGAAAGTCAACCGCGCAGTCTTTAAAAAAGAACAAACACCCCATAACGTGTATTGTTATCATGCTGTTGTATGCGTGAAAAACGAACACATTCGGTTAACCATTTATTGATTTCATTGACGGTTAACTGTGACTTCCACGTCGATTAACAGGTTAACTCGAACAAAAATAAACGAACAATTTTTTTTGCTAAGAAACAAGGAATTGCATAGACAGTATATTTACAACGATCATCAATTCCCGTTTGAATAATTACGGACAGATGCGTAATTTCGTAATTTTGATTTGACTTACGTAACGTAATTCCGACGTCCGTAATTACGTAACTGAACGTAATTTCGTAATTACGCCCAGCTCTAGTAAGTTGTGAATTTTTTAAAAACTTTTGGGAACCACTGCTCTAACCTGTCCCATCACCAATCGAAATGTAATAGATATATAAGTGAATATGTGGTCTTATAAAGCAAAGTTTTCATAATTGTACAAATAGGGAATTTAAAACTCTTATGTCACACTAAATAAATTAGGCCTGTATGTTAAAAAATTGTTTAATTCTTCGGTAATACAATGTCAGTGTAAAAAAATGCTTTTTATACAAAAAATAGTAACAGATTATGTATGTGTATTGGAAACCAAATATTTTGTGATAATATAAACTGGTAAGCAGTAATATGGTATAGAGGTTGTTATTGTTTATAAAAGATGACTTTCAAGGAAAATGCAGAGCTCTAACAACGAAAGACTTTACATACAAAAACTTTAATTGTATATTACCAAGCAAGTAAGGTTAAATGCCAGTGATAAAAATGGGTTTAGGCCTTAGGATTGTCATGGATATTGTCCCAGAAAAGTCAACTTTTTGTATGTAACTGTGCAGCCATGTATAAAAAACCAGCACTCGATGTAAGTATAAAAAATCTAACTTTCTTTAAATCTATCCCCAAATGTACACATTTACGCATGTATAATAATGTAAATCCAACATATGGGAGCAAAAATCACAATTTGTTTTAAAGCTTGAGATACATAGTTTTATACCCAATTTGGTAAACTTAGGGCCAGATTTACAGCACAAATTATTGGCATCTGAACATAATGTTAGGTTTGTCTCTACTGGGTTCCTATCACCATATGATGTGTGATTAGTGTAGTCAGTGTATCCTGTCGGTCATATAGTGTCCGGTTCAACTAACCAGTTTCTCAGGTTACTACTTACCAAGGAAATGCAAATAAAGAGGAAGGAAATATTGGTGCTGGAACTTTACACTGAGTGAAAATTCTCTTGCTTATGTGGATCGCCAGACTTCATTTTGAGTTGTTATTAAATAAAACCATTGACGTGAAATACATGTTCCATTTTATATGTCAAATATGAATAGGCGGTTTTAATAAATACATTTTCCATTTATCAAAGAAAATAAAGAAAAAAATAAACTATTTTACTTTTATAAGGAACTTGTCAAATTAATTATTGGAATAATTGCACAAAAGATATTTTTTATCAAACAATATGGTAATAAAATTATTGTTTTATATGAAAAGACTATGTAGATAATACAGCTTGACATTTAAAGTGTGTTTACCTTTACCATTGTGATTGTGACTTGAATGTGAAACTTTGGTATCGCCACTCTGCCTGTAAGATAATACAAAGAGATGTTGTTTTTAAATTATTCAAGATATTCGTTTGTAAACTATTCAACGTATAATATTTGTAAATTTCTATCAGTAAACAAGAGCAATATTAACTAACATTTTACCCGGTAAAACTCTATCATTTTGCAGTGAATTTATAAAAAAAATTGAAGTAACTATTATTTTATCCACAGTGATAAGTTAATTTCATATTGTAAAGTATTCAAACAATTCCAATCAATATAGAATCGAATTTCAATTTTAATCTTTTGAATTTGAATATTTTGTTAAAATCGCCGCAAAATTGTTCAATGAAATTGTTTTGTATTTTGGAAAAAAACATACCAACCACTGGGAAACTTTATTTGTAATATTGTAGCATTAATGTACCATATTATTCCACAATGCACCACTACACAGGACTTAAATCACTCAGTACCTGATTATTGACTTAACTTTATGCTAGGACTGAATGTTCAGGTGCAATATTTGCTAAGTAAATACTAGAATTTGGTATTTAAATTACATAACACCGACATCTCAAAGAAGTAATCATCAATTCATAGTAAAATTCATTCTTATAGTACAATTTTATTTTACTTCAGTTTGCCGATTTGTAGGGATGCACAATATAGAATTTCGAATCTTTAAGATTCGAATCTCTAGGGATTCGAATCTTTACAAGCAATTTAATAAGAATAGTTAGGATTCGTAATTAAAAACGTAAAATCGCGGCTGTGTTCCATCGCGCAACAAAACTCGTTCAGCCAATTATGCAAACGTCAGCGTATAGTCTCAGCACGTGTGCGACAATTGATAAGCATGATTAGTTATCTTTTGCGACCGATACGACGCACTTAAAGTGCGCTAATACACAAGGAAAGTAGGTCACTTTGCGTTAATCACGTGTTTTTTGCACCTTTAAATATGACGCAATTATTAGAAAGTTATTTGAAGACTAGGCAGGCTTATTTTTGAAAATATTTATTCCACTTTAACAACTACGTTTTTTAATAAGCACAAAAAATAAAATCTAAAATATTTGCACATCACAGCAAATTTAAATAAACACTAAAACGTTCTAGAATAGGATTCGAAATTCTAGATTCGAAATATATTATTCTAGAATACCCAAGTATTCTATATTGTGCATCCCTACCGATTTGTTTATTGCATTAGTTTACTAAATGCAGATTGTATTTTAATCAGATTGTAGAGGTAATTAACATAAACTAAAATGCTAGTTTTTTTGGTCTCGATAATATATAAGCAATGAATTCATCATACAGACGCAAACAATTTAAACTTGAACAAGTCTAAAATACCCATTTTACATGTTGTGGTTAGTAAAACTATAACAATAACCAAAAACGTTCAAAGTTTATGGATTACCAATAGATGTCTAGTTCTTAACACCGGAAAGTTTTGGCCTCGAAATCACATTAACCACAACCTTACCCTTGAAGTGACTTGCAGTTGGTTGGAGGGTTAATATTCGGAGATGGGGTTGGTAAAAGGAAAGGTTTCCCCGCATCCAGCTGATCAACCAAGGTACAAGTGACACTGCCGATCCCGGGTTGTGGAACTCTCCATTTCTCCCCACCATCTGTGCATGGGTTGTAATGTGATGAAACCGGTTAGTCTGGTGGTTTAGTGTGGCGCCTATAAACCGAAATATATTAGGTTCAAAACTGGTCGCTAGCTAGTTAGTTGTGTCCTTGGAAAAGACACTTAATAGACATTGCCTGAACCCAGCGGATTAAAGGGTTTTACATTGAAGGAATGTGTCTATCATGCACATCACACTGTAATAGATGGTGGGCGCGGGGTGATCTGACGATTGGCCTGTGTGGTAACCCCCTTGGTTTTCGCATTCACGGAGATAAACATGAATATTCTATTATATCCAGGAAAACACATGTGAATGCTTAGTTGGAAGATTCCCTTCAATGTGCATTCCTTTATTTGTGTTTTAATGGAAATATTTGACATAAAAAAATTCAATGGAAAAATTGACATATGCGCAAATGAAGATCAATAATGATGACAACCTGACATAAATAATGCTGTGGAGACACAGTAACTTGATAGCAGTCATAAATGAAAAAGCTTGTTTGATTATGGCAAGAAATGCTTTTTTATTCAATTTTTAACCAATAAACGTTGTTTAAGTCTAAAACAGAATAATTCAGGTTATATGGCATTTTTTCATTCAACATGATTGTGTGAACCGCTACAGTGTTTCAACACAGACATTTATTTCAGCAGCACATAGAAAAACTCTATTGACACCAGTAAATTTACTTTAAGGCTGTATAAGAGATCTTACAAATCACCTAACTGTATTCCGTTAATATATTACTGTACAAATTTAACCTAATATGTAATTTATGTTGCCAAAAAGTATGCTAAATACAAAAAAACACACACATTCATTTAATTGAACATGTTGGAATTTTCAGTTATAAATTATTATTGATTGAACAATTAAGAATTTGAATGATTTGAAAAAGGTTTACTCCAGTAAGTGTGTTTGGGCAATTATTATATGATCAAGGCCTACTTAATTAAAGCAACGTATGTTAAGTACCTTGTCAGGGCCATCAAATTTTTGGGGGAAATTCCATCAAATTTCGGGCAAGTGTGAAAGTTAACGCAAGTAAATCGTCACGCTAGTATTGGGAGTAAACATAGCACGCGACCATGGTTTTTATGACGTAACAGTTTAAATGTGGTATTATATTAACAATCTTACATTATGATGCTGTATACTCCAGTATTTGGACGCGCTGTATGTATAATAAAAAGGTTATACTCAGTAAAAAATGCTAGTTTAATAACCATTATGCCTATTTTAAAAAAGCAAAATATACTGCAGTAAATATATTTAGTAATGGTTATGTGAACATTTTACAAAAAATGGAAAGTTTATTAGCACCAGGTATTTGTCCACGTGTAGAACCATCCACGGTTGGTTTGGTCTTCTTTTTTGCATTGGGTCGTTTTGGCGGAGATGACAGTTTTAATGGTGATGGGGAATTCGAACCACTGAAATTATAATAATAAATGCTTTTATACGGTTCTATACAATTACGGAAAGTTTTTGCTCCATATAGTTAAGTTACTGTCATTTTTGTCAATTGAACATGTATGTTAAAACTAGGAAGTTAAACTGGAACTGAAACCAACTAATGTTAATTGTTCTAATCTTAACCAGTTCTCCGCAACCTACATTGCCACAAGACAATTGTAGGTGTGCATTGGGAAAATAATATTTTTTAAACATAGTTTCTACCGAATAAAAAGTATTTTAGTTTTTGCATATTTGAATAGTACGGCTTTAAGACACTTTCTCAAAAAAATAATAAATGTCTATATAATGTCAGAAGACCTCCCATTGTACAGTTTTAAATGCAATGTCCCGTCAAATTTAGTAAGTTTCTAAATGTGCCTTGAGTTACGGAGCATTGATCTAAACCAGTAAATGGGGTGATTGGATAACTAAGAAGAAACCAAAATATAACGAAGAAGTAGTAAATCAAGTTA
The DNA here is from genome assembly GCA_000149265.1 of Ciona savignyi. Lineage (NCBI taxonomy): Eukaryota > Metazoa > Chordata > Ascidiacea > Phlebobranchia > Cionidae > Ciona > Ciona savignyi. The sequence continues at coordinate 145,081 of CH002022.1, forward strand.
AAATCAACAATAAAATAACCCCAATCACTTAAATGTCATGCGTATGCAATAGCATGAATCAAACTGGATGGGCAATTTTCCACCATATCCTGTGTTTGCAATATTTTTTCTTCTTAAACATTTTTATTCATTTTTTTAGGTTTGAAACACAATTTATCTTTGGTGTGTATATTTATTGCACTGGAACACTAATATAACTTTGTTTGCACAATATAATTGTATTAACTTAGGAATGTTTTAAATGGAAATAGATGCGTAATTAGATATAAAATGTACCAGTATCAGTTTATTTTACTGATAAAATAAGCTAGGAATTAATTCACTGCCAGAGTGAATGTCATCAATAAGATCATGTACATGCATCATTTGAGGAGAAAACTTAAGGGAGGGAAACTGCTTACTAAAATAATGATTAGGTCATTATAGTTTGTTTTAGATGCGACTAGGTACGGAACGGTAGTCTGATTTTTCTCTGCTGGGTGGCGCTATTTATTTTTTTGGAATTATCTGGGGAGTAACTATTTTCGATATTAATGTTAGGGTTGGGGTTAAAGTTAGTTCTGGGGTTGAGATTAGTGTTTGAGACAGGGTTAGAATTACTTTCTATAGCAATCTAAGTGATCTAAGCGGTCCTGTAGTATTTAGAGCAGTGGTTCCCAACCTTTTTGATTAGGTGACCCCCTTAAATTTTTTTCGCAGATTCTGTGACCCACACTTATATTCAATGTTTTACATGCATTTATTAACAAATCGGTGTGATGGTTGAACACCTTGTAGGTCTGCAGCTAAACGTGTCTTGTAGGTCTGCAGCTAAAAAAATCATGCTCCCCTTAACTATTTTTATCAATTTCAAGTTTTGACTGATTTCTGTTGTATAATAATACTAGGCTACTTCTCTAATAGAGTTCCAATTTGCAGCTATTGCACGTTCACAGTCATGTGGTCATAGTTTTATGACATCACAGTGGACGATATGACATCACAGTGGACGATATGACATCACAGTGGACGCATACTGATACAATAATATTGTGCTACTAGCAATCCGAATGAAATGTCTTAATGGAAAATTAAACACAAGATAGCACATACTACTAGCGTACCGGTGCACCCAGTCCTATTGACATTTACCCTTGTTCTTACATTAGCAACAGCCTCGCGGCCCCCTTTAACATGCTTTGCGACCCCCTTGGGTGGTCGCGACCCCCAGGTTGGGAACCACTGATTTAGAGGCACCCGCGACTGAGTGGTCTTATACTAGTTTTCGCACTTACTAATCGTATTCCTCGTTAGTGTAGTGGTAAGCGTCGCCGCCTGTCATGCGGGAGACAGTGGTTCGATTCTCCTACAGGAAAATTTTTTTCCGTTTTTTTAACTCTTTTATTTCTTAGTTATAAACAAAATCATCATAACCCCGCATTCAGCTTGTCTGAGCATTTTTGGAATTTGTCCAAGCATTGGCTAAAGTAATCGATCTCTTTGCAGTTTTTTGATTGTCAAACACTATTTACTTAAAATGCGTAAATGGTGTAATAAACATGGGGCTAGAGTTAGTGTTAGTCTTGCGGTTGAGTTTAGTGTTTAGGAATGGGTTAAAATTAGTGTTCGTAATTTTAGTGAGTAGTTTCCCTCCTTCCCGCTTTAGTACAGCTGATAAATAGCGCCATCCAGCAGAGAAAAAACAGACTCCCGGTTCGTGTCTCTAGTCGCATGTGTTTGTTTTCAACATGGGGTTTAAGGCCCTATTGGAAAGTTCGTTTTCTGTGCGCCGGATTTTTGCGCCAACTTTTTTTAATCTAAATTTTGCGCCACGCCAGTAATACTAATTTGCGCCACCACAAACAAAGTTGCATAATTTTTAATTAAAACTTTGAAATATAAAGCTTAAAGTGTCAAAAATACTGACATAAATGAAAGAAAGTGTAATCACGCCACGCCAGCATGATTTTTGGAGTTTTCTGCGCCAATACCCGAAAAAGTAGTCCGTGCTCCACGCCAGATATATCCGGCGCATCATACGAACTTTCCAGTAGGGGTTTAAGGTACCGGTATGGTTGGTTCTACGGTCGAGATTGATGTTTAGGGCAGGGTTAGAATTGGCTTCCTTTAAAGCCGCGGAGATTAAGGCAAGAATTGCTTGACCACCATTTTGTTATTAAAACCAATAAAATGAATGGATACAAAAACAATATAAACCATTGGTTTCGAAAATTGGCAGCAAGAGCAGGATTTCCCTTTCTGGGATTAGTTGATCCTAGTGATCCTTGATGGTGGCTTGAACTTGATGAATCCATTGCTAAAGCGTTGTTGGAGATAGTAACATGCTTTATTTAAAATTATCCATCTTGACTGGTTTTGATTTACGACAGATACATGGCCTACCAGTTTAAGATTAGTTTTTAAGCCTGGATAGAGGAATAGTTAGTATTTATTGCCCAACACTGTGTTGTTACGAAGATTTCAGAACAAAAACTGCAACGCGAGTACAAAATGCATTAAATTAACGGTAACAGCCAAATTTAACCTAAGTTACTGAGCTTTGCTTTTGCAGGAAAAGATACTTTGAAAATCTGTGTATTGAAGGGGTGGTCGCATTAAAAAACATCATGGCAAGCTGTAACTTATCGGTAGTCGCCACTAACTTTTCTAAGGAGTTTAATTTACTTTAATTATTTTTGTCCTAGTTATAAACAAAAAAATAAATCAATCCTGTCAAGACAATATAAAAAAATGGCAAAAAGAACAGTCGTTAAACTAGAGGGTGTCAATCAACTATCCTTGTTTTAAAGCTCCTGTTGGGTGCACACAGAAGCGATCAGGTTCTCTAGCAAACTCATCATTTTTTGGTATTTTTTGCGCATTATACCAAATTGCGGTAAATAAAACCTTTACTGCCCAAATAAGAAAATCCTTCCCAGGTTTCCTGTGACCTGCGTGAATCGGCTGTAATCCCCATAAGGCTCGTTGGTTCCTATGTAATCCTTCCCACATTATGCTATACGGTGTCATGTTGGCTTGGCTGTTTTCGGGCATGTTTTTATTTTAATTAGTTTTAAAAGCGTGTTCTAGAAGGAGGACCTAAATAATCGCCTGCTTGAAGAAGCAGCTCTAGGCATGTCTGACGAATCAGTTAAACTGTATGTATTTTACTGTGTCAGCTTATGAATAAAAAAACAGACCTTCCCTGAAGTCGTCGGATTGCGGTAGTCATATCAGCTAAATATTGTTAACTATAGGGATTCAATTCAATTGAATTTATTTTTCAAATAATAACATACATTCGGCGATAATTAATTAACAAATAATCAATACCAACAAATAACTAAATCCTACTTTACTTTCCTAACAATTTTAAGTAACGAATCCTTACCAGTCCCGAAATATTGGTTAAAGACTGACAGGCGCCGAAAATTTGCAAAATAGCCGTCGTGCTTATATTCTTGGGTTTGTAGGAAAATTTCCTGGTGCAATTTACTCAAAATTTATTTTTGGAAAAACTAGGCATATATTTGATAACACCTAAAAAATTAAACCTTAAGATCATTTTTTCGGTTTTATGCGGAGCTTTAATGAGAATGGTCATTTGACCGATTAGCTTGGTGCGTAAGTGTAACGACTTTCAGCCGAAAAGATTGAGGTTCGAAACTGGTCGCTAGATAGTCGGTTGTTTCCAAGGGCAACACACCTAACAGGCATTATCGGAACCCCGTGGAATGATGGGTTCTATCAATTTAACAGAATGTTTAAATCATATACAACATATTTTAATAGCTCTGGTAACCCGGCAGTGGGTGCGACGTAGTCTGATCAGTATTTCGTGTTAAAATTGCATCTTTAAATTGTTCCCGATAGGGAAACTTCAAAATCTGTGATCGGGTTACATCAGTTTTACAACCGTGTGAAGGGGAAGTTTTATGGAACCAGTGATAAAGACAATATGCAGCACATCATGAACAATGACAAACCGCAAATTTGCTACAAGTTTAAGGGCGTATAAACTGTTTCAATTCATAAATCCCATGTGTTTTTTAGCTTTGAATATTTCAACTGATGCATAACTACTTAAATCTTTTAAAAAGTCTAACTGGTAATTAAAAATGGTCGCACCCTGTTTGTATTTTGCAACAAAATAAAAATATCGTAAATTGTGTCACATTAGGGGATTTTTTATATACGTATTCAGGTTTAACACTTTGCTGTTGAAGGTAATTAAGTCGTTTGATATTACCGTAATGTCTGACACACTACAAACCTATGTCTTGGTTACTGGTGGGGCCGGTTTTATTGGCAGTCACACTGTGGTCGAACTTTTGGAAGAAGGTGAAAATGTAATTGTTATCGATAATCTATCAAACGCGGCATCTGACGATAATGATCTTCCACCAGCAATTAAACGAATTCAAACTATCGTGGTAAGTGTGATGCATTTAAATTTCAAGTATACAAATTTGCGAAAAAACGATCCTAGCCAAAATTCTCTGCCAATTACTGCAATTAGAAGTGTGGCACAAACACAAAAAATTATTATCAAATGATCATACATTCATACATGTGTATGTAACAGACTTCTTTAAACTACTGTGTTTTGCGGTTTCAGCTGATACCCAAAAGGTATTATGATTGCAACCTGCTAGTAGCTTGTGTCATGAGTCACTTGGCACACTATGCTGGGATCTGTTTAGCTTAATGGGATACAAATTGCCGTAACTTATTGTCCAACAGTCCATAGTGGTAGATTACCAAACTAAACAAGAGGCTGTATAACATTTAACTGCAATAGTCTTAGCAATTTTCCTCACAAGTTGGTCGACCATAACCATATATAAATTTCCCAATCTGCCAGGATAGAAATAAAACATCCTTCCATTAAATTTCAATTTGGTGATTCGATATTTATATAATAATTTTGCAGTTGTGTTTTCATTTCTTTCTAGAATGCCAAGCAAAGAAAGAACCTCTACTTTAAGAAAGGAAGTTATGGCGACCCAATTCTTTTAAAATCGATTTTCACTCAATTTAAGATCAAAGCCGTAATCCATTTTGGAGGGTTCAAGGCAGTTGGAGAGTCGAAGGAACTGCCAATGAAGTATTACAAAAATAATGTAAAAGGTTTGTTATGAAATATGGGCGGCTTGTACTAAAACCGAAAACAACAGGACTGGGAGCAATAATAATGATATTGTGGTTGTTAATGTGCATAGTACAAGCGTGTACAATCTAATGTAGAAGTTATTAATGTTAATGGGGATTTAAATATTCTTAGACAATACAGTTCAAATAAAACCCCTACACAATCCTTTAATTTGGTAGAACCCAATAATCCGCCAGGTTCAGGCAATGTCCAATAAGTGCCTTGCCTAAGTACATAACCGACTAGATTCGTACCTGCAACTTTTCGGCTGATAGGCGCCGCACTAAACCACTAGATTAACCTGTGGACAAAGGGGGAGTTTAAACATTCCAAGACGGTATAGTCCATATATGATAGCCTAACCCTATAGCGAATTGATCACTCTATCAACTCAGAAACCCTGGCTTTGGTGAAAGCAATGAATGAGCATTGTGTTAAGAACATGATCTTCAGCAGTTCAGCTACGGTTTACGCTGAAGCACCAGCGGATAAACTGCCTTTGACAGAAGATAGCACAACAGGCAACTGTAGCTGTCCATATGCAAGGTGGGTTGGTTTGTCAGTGGGTGTGACAATAATACAGATGCATGATAAGAGTAGGATAGGGTATTTATTTTAAGACCCATGAATAAAAAACATGGAAGAGTTATCGCATCTGTCAGATTACCCTGTGCCCACTGTCAGGTTATCAGAGCTATTGCAGTGTGTTGTAGGATGGTGTGGAAAATATTGCTTCATTGGCAAAGTGTATAGTCCCTTGCCTGTCAACACAACTCTCTAGCTAGCGACCTGTTTCGAAACTACAACCCTTCTGATCAGAGGCGTCGCATTAACCAACCAAGCTAAATGATCAAACTCGTCTTACTATAACTTGAAAGAAATATAATTAAAGACACAAAAACTGAAGAAACACAAGAAGGCAAAAAAACATGGTAAAACCTCGCAAGGATATAGAAACAATAAAATGCAGTTGCGCCCGATTGTATTTATATCAGCCAATAAATTTACTTCCGCGCAGGTGATATTCTAGTTTATCCCCGTGCATTAGAAATTGAAAAAGTTTTAAGCTCAAAAACTGCTCAAAGATCAGATCATGTTATGGCCATGCTTTGGGTCACCAGAGCTAATGTGGTGTGTTATATATGATGATGACATTATGTATAATGGAGACATATATCGATATTACACAGCATTTGAGACATTACTTATGCACAAAAATACATCAGCTTAAACTTGTATAAATTCGATTTTTTTATTGCAGCACTAAGCTGTTCATTGAAAATATTCTCCGGGATGTCTCAATATCAGATGATCAATGGAAAGTGATTTCATTAAGATATTTCAATCCAGTCGGCGCCCATAAGTCTGGATTAATAGGAGAAGATCCAAAAGGCATTCCGAACAACCTCATGCCATACATTGCACAAGTGAGTACATGCTGTATTGAATTTCGCGGTTTTCATTGTTCATTTTCCATTGCATGTTGTTGTTTCCCTGATTTTACATGCCCTTTGTGGATTACTAATAGATAGGGTATTGTCAAGAAAGATCAAGTCCCATACATAGGCACATTTATACCACTTATTTTGACCCTACAATGTCACTATCACTGGGTGCATTCGTTCCTAAAACTGAAGTCAACAATTGATATATTAGATTTAATAGAGATCTGACTCATGTTTAATGCTGGGGAAGTTAATGTAGCCGTAAGGCGTGTTATAACACAGCATTTACAAGATTACCATCCTTCCCAATAGCTCCGAAACCCGACAGTGGTTACGAGGTAATAAATACTTCTACTTCAGGTTGCAGTGGGTCGAAGAAAAGCTCTCAATGTGTTTGGATCCGATTACCCGACCCCTGATGGAACTGGTGTTCGAGATTACGTCCACGTGGTTGACATTGCAACTGGACATGTAGCAGCGTTAAAGGTAAGTGTGGAATTATATTGTTTATTACAACATTTCTAAGTGGGAACCAATTTTGACGCTTTGATTTGGGAAAGCTAATATAACTAGACTTAGGATATTCATATTTTATCGCTGTAAATGTGAAAAGGTAAGGGCAGTTACCACACAGATAATCGTTAGATTACTTCTCGCCCACTGACGGATTACAGGAGCTAGTATAGTGTACGTGTGCCTGATTAAGAAATTTCTTTAGTTTTGATAAAATCTATTAATCCACAAATTTCATGCAATGTCCGCTTAGTGCCTTGCCCAAACACAAAACTGTTCCCACTATCGTCTAATTTTGATCCCTTACATCTAAAAGGCGACACACACAAACCCACCAATCAATTCAGTCGTGTAATATCGGTTGGTGTCCCTGTAGATTACTACTGGATGTTATCTTATATAACATTCCAGAAAGTGGTTGTGTGTTAGTGCACTAGAATTAACTTTAACGGCAACATCACTTTTCCCACCCTCCCATCGTTAAACTGTTCTTATTTGCTGTTATGTTTTAGAAACTGTAGTTTTGTCAGTTTATCCTGCTTCCTTTTTTACATACCTGCTTTTCTTGTTTAGCATAATAAAGGAGCCAAAAAAAACAAAGAAAATCCAAGCTTAATCCTTCCTTTCCCAGGCCCTGACTAAAATGGAGCATGGATTCAGACCGATCAATTTAGGTTCAGGAGTCGGCACTTCCGTGTTAGAGATGGTAGGCGCATTTGAGAAGGCGTCGGGTGTTAAAGTTCCAACCGTAATGCAAGCTCGAAGACCCGGGGATGTGGCTTCAATGTACTGCAGGCCGACTCGTGCGTTGCAAGAGCTCGGTTGGAAAACCTCGAAAACCGTCGATGATATGTGCGCTGACCTTTGGAAGTTTCAAAAAGCTAACCCCAATGGTTACCTTTCCACAAGTAATTAGAATAATTGTTTTAATGTGGTTATAGCAGTGCCTTCTTCAATTCTAACCACAAAAGCTCATTAGAGTATTGTTATTGTCTTACTTTTTGTGGCGAAAGTAATCAATCGCACTTGTAATTTAGTATATCGTACTTACCTATCACTTATATACCCATATGCAGTTTTATTTAACTAGAAAATGTTATAATTATTTCTTCAATATGTAATTTTTATTTTAGAATAAACAGCGCCAGAAAAATGTGTGCATAATTTTGTACCGCAAATGTAATTTCAGGATTAGTACAATATACATTATTGTTAGTGACAATGTCTAAAGTGAAAGTGGGATCCAACCTAGCCACTAGCTAGAATCTAAAAATATCCTATCTACCTTTACCAAGATTAAGCATGTAATAATGTACTGAAACTTGGTTAGAATAGAATCATGTTTATCCCTGTGAATGGGATAACCAGGGGGGTTAACACACTGGCAATCTTCAAATGACCTCGTGCCCATCGTCCGTTACCGAAGCTATTGCAGTGGGTTGTATTTGATTCACAAGGTTCTTAATATTATTAAAACCCATTAATCTGCTGGATTTAGGCAATGTTCTTTAAGTGCCTTGCCCAAGGACACAAACGGATAGCTAGCGACAGTTTCAAACCTGCAACCTTTCGGTTGAAAGGCGTCGCTCTAAACCACCAGACTAAGCAGTTAGACGGTTAAAAACTGTAAGAAAACTCTTAAAACTAGTGTTGCGCTCCTATGATTAGATGTTGCAATTGTACTGCATGACAATTGGAAATTTAAAGCCCTGTCCTGCCTGTTCTTGTTATGTTTCCAAACAATATCAAGACACAGTTACAACATAGTGAGGGTTTCATGTTCATAAAATAATGTACGCATAATAACATTGCTCATTTTTAAAACATTCTCCTCACCTTTATTATTAGTTCACTTTTACCTCAACAAAATGTATTTTGATAAAAACATAGCAGCAGAAACAATATTGTAATGATAAGCACATCACTATGGACTCTTGCCAGCAGCTAGAATTCTATACTCCCTTCAAATGGAGTTTTGACATGCCGCTGTCCATTTGTTCTGATTCATTGATACAAACAAGGTAAAAGAAAGCGTAATTTATAATAGATCAATGCTAAGGAAGGGCTGTAATATCACCAAGTTAAAACAAAACATGTGTATGAGCACAGCTGTGCTGATTTTACACAACAGGAACAAAATATATTACGAACTAAATACTCTAATCTGTAGGAAGAAATTGATAGTGAAAAACAACATACTTAAAAGATTTAACAATGTTAAGGTAAAGTATCCCTTAAAACAGCCTTGCTTTGGCGTGAAAGGTAGGCTGGGAAGACGATGTTAAAATTAACAAGTAGATCGCCCCTTCGGTGGGGTTGTTTGGGTAAGGGTAACCCTTCACCACGTATTCTTTTTTGAGTGTCTGGTTTAACAACATCAGTGCACGGCAGTGGGATGTTTCGATCCGCGTCTAGTGTCGGGATCATGGCAGTAAATCCAGTTAGAGCCTGGAAAGTAGGAGGAATTGTTAACTATTAGTTCAAAATGTTTTAAAGGGAATATTAAAAACTTCACATTTAAAAGAAAGTTAAATTAAAAGTTATATTTTAAATACATGGACATGGATGGCACGTACCACTAACCAACATGCCACGCATGCAGTATGAATGGATGAAAACTTTAAATGCCGGTATGGATTTAATTCAATGAACTTTGCCATTTAAGTCCCATTGGGATATGGAATGAAACACATTTATTGTCTATATATAGGCCACATTTAGGTTGCTCAAGTTGGGTGGGGTACTAAGCAATACTGCAATTTACATTTACAACAGTATATTCCAGGGCTTTCCAAACCTTTAAGCTTGCGACCACTTTTAATTTATTAAACATTTTCTGTTACCGTTTTTTATGCTTTAAACTTCTAAACAGATCAAAATTTATATAATAGATAATAGTTGCCTGTGTGAAAATGGTTCTCTTTGCGACCCCTAAGATTCAGACCCCCAGTTTGGGAAGCCCTGGTCTATTTCACTACTGGTTGTTTACAAAACATAGTATTGCTTACCTGATTCAAAGTGACAGTATGTGTGTATATGATGTTGCTTCCATCGCGTTTAAACTTCTCATGCTGAGCATCTTTCACGGTGAACACAATGTCAGCGGGAATCGTGTTCGGTTTTTCATCTCCTTCCCTCGGAAACGTGATCTTTGTACCTTCCTGAAAAGTTTATTCGACAAATGAATGAGGATAGGGGTATAGGATATTCATGTTTATCCCTGTAGAAAACCAAGGGGGGTTAACACACGAATAATCAACAGATCACTTTAAGACCACCGTTGGGTTACCGGAGCTATTGCTGTGTGTTATGTATGATTTACACACTCCTTCCATTTGGTAGAACCCATTAATCTGCTGGTTCAGGCAATGACCGTTATTATGGGGGGTAGGGTGGTGAAGCCAACCCTGTAATATTTGCCAACTTAGGTTTATTCATTAACAGGTATCATTGTCACATTTTTAATTCGTCCTGGGATAACAAATCAATGACGCTCGCTAATCTGTAGTTTACATAGATATAGAATAAGTTACTGGTGTTGGTATACAGGATTTGATAGTCATGGTTACGTAACCTGATAAGAGACTGGGGTAGATATGAAGGGCAGTACGATACAAATAAGCTAGCCGTACATACTTAGCAATCATCCCAAATAACTAAAATGCTACAAATGTGTTAGGAGATATTAAGAGTTTGCATATTTCATCGATATATTGTAATGTGGTTTCACAGGTGCAAGTTTAAAGCTAGTTTAAAGCGTTAGCATGTTACGACACCACGCAATGCCTATGAATTAAATTTTAATAAATATCCTACCTTCCATCCTTTCTTAATTTCAACGTGCAATATTTTATCTTCATTCCTGGTACTATGCCCGTCTCTGTTGAATCGTTTTCTAGTAATTTTCATTTTTCTTGTGTTTCCCTTGTATATGTCGTCCAGGGTACACTGGGGGAATTTAAACATAGATTAATAAATATATTGTTTGTAATAAAAATGTTAAAATGAAGGAGATATATAAATATTTTGATTTGATTTATTTTTAATTCTATTGTTTTTTAAAACTTTAAGTTGTTCTTTATATATTATACAAAAATTGGGAGAAGAAAAAAAGGGAAAAAGAAATTAAAAAGGGGGTATACTGCACACTGATACTGGGGCTGTTGCTTAGGGTAGTTTTGGGGTTAGCATGAGTGTTAAGATCAGGGTAAGATTAAGTTTCCATATTGATAATTTTACCTTAACAGTTTTACTCGTTCTCTGAATTTAGTGTTTAACCGAATATTGTCATATAAGCTTACCTTGAGATCAAATTGTATTGCAGGGTCTTGTCTGGGTTGGTTAGATGAATGGGAGAATTGGCAGGAGACGTTATCACCTTGGGTTCTTGGATGGCCTCTTTGGGAGAAATTTGACTGAAAGAAGCTTCCAGGTCCAAATGGCATACCATCGTGCTGGAAGGAGTTGGAAGTCTCAAACATCATATCTTCAACGTCATTTTGACCTCCAAAAAAGTTCGCGAATGGGTTCGAAGTGCCGAAAAACTGCTCGAAAGTGGCTCTAGGGTCACCATGGAAAGTATAGTGGTATGAATCTCCATCGTTTGACATTCCCCCATTTAACCCTTGCTCCCCATGTAGGTTGTACATCTTTCGCTTTTCAGGGTCGCTCAGGACTTCATATGCTTCAGCGACTTCTTTGAATTTCTCCTCTGCGCCGGGACTTTTGTTCTTATCCGGGTGATATTTCAAAGCCAGTTTCCTGTATGCTTTTTTAATGTCATCGTCGCTGGCAGATTGCGTAATTCCGAGCACTTTGTAATAATCTTTTCCCATCATTTCAGTTTAAAAATCGTTCAGGTAAAAATCTCTAAATGCTGTTGAGGTGAAAATATCTAAAAAACATAGAAGTGGTTAGTAACTGCACTGAATTATCTTATAACAGTGATTTTAATTCTTTTATTTAACTTTCAAGTTATCCACTCCAAAATAGTAGAACCTGTAATATAAATTATTATAAGCAGTAATACTAACGGAATAGTAGACCTGTAATATAAACTATTTAAAAGCCAATAGGGGACTGATAGATAGAAACCAGTAAGGGTTGATATGTCTTGGTGCCTTAGGAGCCTCAAGAACTTGGGATATTAAATATAAAAAAATATTATAGGCAGTAATACTAACGGAATACGGGTATTTTCTCTAATGTTAAAAAAACACTCCTCTTATAAAAAAAATCGCATTTGCCGTATTGGTACGCAAAGTAATTTAAACAATGTATAGGAATTTAATGAATTTTCGTACATATAATAGCGTATTAATATAAAGACCGGTTATTTCGCAATTAAAACAAACTTATAGTTCATAACGAATTTACTAAGCTTAATTTCCTAATAAACCGACGTTAAAAGATATGCCAGCCCCTTACCTACGCTACACTCCTTGCATATGAACAGCTGGCACTGCCCGTCTCGATATCTACGTTTGTTTTCATTTCTAGAAATAGCTCCCGAATGCGAGAATGTTCTCGAATGAAACGTCACAATCGCCATAGATATCACGCATTGTTAAAAGAATATCGCAAGAAAGAGCGCGAATTTAAATTGGGAAATCTGAACGAGTTGCATTGTTTATTTTATGTACGTCACAGTTGGGATAGTGATAAAACAAAGCTTGTGATAACCATACAATATCACGATCAACCGATTAGCTTGGTGGATTAGTGCGTCGTCTTGCAGCTGAAGGGTTACAGCCTCGAAACTGTACAACAACCAGTCGGTTTTGTCCTTGGGCAAGGCACTTAGCGAAAATTGCTGAACCCAGTGGAAAAATGGGTTCTACTGCATTAAAGGAACGTCTGAGTTTTACACAGCACACTGTAAAATCTCCACTAACTCGACGGTGGGCGCGAAGTAATCTTACGTTTGCCCGTGTGTTGACGCCTATCACGTTCTGTTGCGTGTTTTATCGTCGAAACAAAAAACTAAACTCGAGTACTTGAATGTGGTACACCTCTCGCCCATTGTAGCGTAACGAGAACTTAGCGAGAGAAGAAAAAACTCGCCGAGGGCGCTCTATACGAGAGATCAGGTTACAAAAAAAAAACAATAGAAACTGCTGACAAAGAGCTGGAGTGTACAAGCGAGTTTACGAGTTTAAACAGTTTACCAGTTTCCTTAGTTTTTTTCCAAATTTGATCAAGCTGACTAGATTAGATTAGTTTATCCCCCGTTATTTTGTTAGGATAAAGTTCATTTAAATTACCGCAGTAAAGACAGCAAATAAGTCGGTTTAATATTGCTAAAATTTAACAGTTGAATTGATTAGTTACAATGCCAAAAGTTGCAAAGCGATTTCGCTCTCCAAGATGGTCCCCAAATGAAATCCAAACGCTTATTGACTCCATTGAAGAATTGTCGTCTGATATTCTGGGGACTCTTGTACCGTCACATGTTAAACAAGAAGCCTGGCGTGTTGTTACTTTACGGGTACGTACATGATAGTGTAATAGTGTAATTTTTGTTGTATAAACAACTAATTATTTTTCAGTTATTCGTTTATTTTTTTATTTGGATTTAGCGGCCACGTCTAATTTTACCCAATTTTAATAATTTATTGCTTGTTTTTAGACGTTTTCTAACGACTGTCGTTTTTCCATTTTTTCCCGTTTTCAAAATGTTTTTAAATAGTCCTAATTTATGGTATTATCGTGGAAACAAAAAATAAACTAAACAAAACTAAACTATGCTGTACAAAATACACCGCAATTATAATGGTACAGTCCGGCAGATTAGTAGTCTAGTGGGTTAGAGTAGCATTTTGGCCGTAGTGTTGCAAGTACAAAACCGCTTGCTATAGCTATTCGGTTGTGATCTAAACCAGGGCTTCTGAATCTGTAGGTATACTACTATCTATTGTACTTTTTAGACTTTTAAAACTAGTGCAAAACTTAAATCGTACTTAATTTATGAACTATACGTAAATATAAAATAATGTTGGGCTTCGTTACATTATTGACTCGATTACACCTGCCAGAAATTACACCTGCCAGAAAAGAAATGCATAATAATCACGTGATCAAACTAATTCATTGTGAGTGTAACTTTGGATTAGCCAATTGTGTCTGTCAACGGCGTGGACGGTTTTAAACGCGAAGAAAATTTTAATAAATTGAATGTATATAGATTGTCAAAAGACCTCCTTTTGTACAATTTTTATTGCAGTGTGCCGTCAAAATTTAGTACGTTTCTCAATGTGCCTTGAGAGAAAAATACTTGCAGAACACTGTTCCAAACGATCGAAGTTGTGTGACGCCTTGTAGCTTAAATATATATTTTTGCTTACAGGTCAACGCTGTGAATGTATGTGGGGTAGAACGAACCAGAAATCAGGTAGAACACAAATGGTGGGACTTGAAAGGAGCTACAAAACGCAGCAATGGCCCGTGGAAAAACAATTCTGTTAAAAATCAAAGCACTCAGCAACTAAAGGATACCCAAATTCAAATCATGAGAATAATCGAAAACCACTCCAGTAAAGGGACTACCAAAGTGGAGCCCTTTAACAGTTGAGTATACAAAAGTGACGTATAAAATATGGAAAAATATGTCAAACCTTAGCATAACCAGCGAATGTGGTTTGAAATAAGAGGTAATGGGACGATAGCCCATTTGATAATAATCATTTACGAATTCGCGAGGTAGTCTGACGAATACCCGTGTGGTAACGCTAACTGTCATTGCGTATTTATGTGGATAATCTTCCTGTTCCTGTGTCCTAATTTGCTTCATTTTTAATTATTTAATACTAGGGCAAAAAATAAATGAACTAAAGTAAGTTTGACGATTGCTCGTGTAACAACCCCTTCCGTTTTCCATCCACGTAGATAACACACGAATAACCTTTCAGAATATACACCGACAGAGGTTAAAATACAAGATGGCGAACTTCCCGTATCTTTAGTCGATTCTTCTATGGAAAAAGAACTATCATTTTCCCTGGAAGACCAACTCACAAACGATACTACCAATTCACAAACGAAACTAAGAGAAACTACTGCAACCGGTTGTGGACGAAGCATGTTCGATATGTATACTGGTAGTCCTGTCCCTTCCGACGACTTGTCTGTTATATCAGGGGCTTCGTCTTTGGAAGTTCCAGTCGAGGGTGAACATGACGATGATATGTTACAAGTTCAGAAGCAGATATTAAAGGAGGTCCGGGAACTGGCTCGATCACAAAATGAACGGAATTCGATTGAAAAGCAAAAGTTGAAACTTCTACGCGATTCTTTGAACTCGGTTCTCCAGCTACTTTTAGTTCAGTTAAATTAAAACTGTTTTTGATTCGTTTTGTTTTGCTAAGTTCGGACCATCTGCCAAAGGTCAAATAAAATGATAAAATCTGTGATACCCGGCATGCTAGGTTAACATGCATGTGTTTAAACCGTGCGATTGGAAAACTTTGTAATCCTACGGCCAAACAGTATTAAGAGTAGCACTGTCGTGTTGTCAAATGGTTAATGCGACCGTTATAACAAATCTAGACCAAAGCGGTCTTTGTGGCGAGCATATAAGGGTTCAATACTAAACCTGTTAAAAAAATAACTTACTGAACGGTTGTGTGGTCAAATGGTTAACGCGATCGATTCATAGCCTATACCCGTCCATATAAAAATAGGCCATAGGATAGGATAGGATATTCATGTATATCCTCGTGAATGGGAAAACCAAGGGGATTAACACACGGGCAATCGTCAAATCACCACGCGCCCCGGTCGGGTTACCATAGCTATTGCAGTCACCAGTTTTCCCAAACGCCATACTAACCGGCCGGATAAAGTCGCGAGCCCAGGGTTTAAACTTAAAAATGTTTAACACACAAGTTGGAGCTCCATTTAACACAAGCAATCGCCAGATTGCGAATATGCGAGGTAGCTATATTTTATGGTAATTCGGTAGATTACCTCGCATCCACTATCGGGTGACATGATAAAAATGGTTTAGTTTTAAGTCTCTGATAAAAAATGCACGAACGTTCACAATCTTGTCCAAGACACTTACAAGAAATAAACGTCGGTTTCGAACCTATATCCGTTGGCTTGACATGTTTAAGTACAACAGCTAAACCTCACACGCTAAATTCTTACCAATCAACCACAACAATAATTAATTTTTTTATATCTGTGGCGCTTTATTCATTTTTTATGCAAGCAGTGATTAAATACATATCTACACTTTAATGTTCCTTTAAAACTTGCTTTCCACCAGTTCTTCCGCCTCTGCTTGCTTCGTGTCGCTTGTGGAACCAAACTTCAATATCCACGCTCGGTCGGCGGGGGCGAAAAATGTCCTAAAACGAAAATAAATTTATTGGGATAGTTATTATTTGGCCAATCGTCAGATTACTTCTAAAATTCGTCAGGGAGTGTTTTTTCACTGGTAATCTGACGACAACTGATGCACATTTTCGGGTTAACAGTTTGTTGTTTATAATTAAGACGTATCTTTAATTTTAGTAAAACCCAATAATACACCGGGTTAATGTGTAGGGAGCCGTGCAAGGTCGCTGCCTATTTCGCTAGATTGTTCCTTGTAGGCATCCAGGTAAGCCGGTTACAACACCTGATGCGATCTGCGATTCCCTACGCGCTATCTCGACTCTCGGAGGTGCGCTAATTAATTGAGGTTTTCTGCGTAAATGTCTCTTTGACTGATCTCCTGTAGTTCGCCGATAAACGCCTCAGTAGTTTTATAACATCAATTGTATTGAGCAATTGAGGCGAATAACTTAGTACCAATTGCGAGTTAAATCGTTAGATGTTTAAACGACATAGATTCCAGATAAACTCTCAGTAATCGTAACATACAAGATCTTTCTTAATGCGTCCAGCCCTTCCCTTTTCTTAAGCAAAAGTAAAATAAACTTATATAGTCAAAGTACGACAGCTGTGGTTATAATCGTAAACCTATAAATGATATTTCAACATGACGGAATGTCAGCGCAAATGCCAGCTGATGGGATCGTAAATCTTATGTAACACATGAGGTCGCTACAAATGTTTAACCAATTAATCCATCAGCTTCAGGTAGTATCCGATAAGTGCTTTGCCCAAAAACAAAACTGATTAGTCATAACAAGAAGATGACCTCGATCTTATAACCTTATAACTGATGGCTCAATACGTTACAGCGACAGCTATAGTGTCGGGTAAATAAAAATGAGAAAACTGAATGTGAGGGCCATCAATATTAAAAGTAAATCAGTTTGCTTAAAAACAGCTTATAGGTGCATGTGCCTTGTCTAGGAAGTGTTGTATACCGTTACTTACATGTAAAATACAGCGAAAAAAATAAGAAAACAGAATTTAACGGCCCAACCATCCATACTAAAAGTGACACAGTTTGGTGATAACCTTCTTAAGCATAGTTACTTGTGCCTTGTTTACGTTGTAAAGAGAAATACTTACATATAAAACACAGCGAATACCAACCCCCCGAGGCAATCTCCCAACCAGAGCACCCAGTGATAGTTCCACGCCGCACCACCAACCAACAGTGCTGGGCCCATCCAACGAGCTGGGTTCAAACAACCCGCCCCAATCCATTTTCTGTGGGTGGTGAATGTTAAATGACATTTGTGTGCGTATGTGTGTAAATGTGTGCATTTACTCAAGACTTAAATAACACCAAATTTAATTGGTTAATTTTGATTTAATTTGTTTCGTTGAAACTTATTTGTATTAATGTAAGGTTTAACGGCCACGTCGTTTTTCCCTTAATTATGGGTCCCATTTGAAAAAATGGGACACATATTGTTTTTGTCCGTTTTTTTTTTTTCTTTTTTTTTTCTTTTTTTTTTTCGTCAAACGCTTGACAGGCATGGCTTGTGGCAACGACATCTACCAGAAGGGTAATGGAATCGCAATAAAACTTTGTCGTTTGTTAGATCACATGGTCTAGATGTGCAGAAACCAAAATTTTGCGGAATATACCCAGGGGAATTCCCCTGGGAGGTGAAAAACCAAAACGGTATCTTTTTTTAAAAAATAGCTTTTTTTGGTCATAGCGCTTGAACGGCTACTCCAATTTCAATTAGATTTGGTGAACTATAAGGGCACCCGCCACTGATATACCAATTAAAAGAAATAAAAAAAAATTACCCAGGGAAATATCCTAAAATACGATTTTGTTTTCAAATCATGATTGTGACAGGCATGGGTTGTGGCACCGATATTTACCAGAAGGAGTAATGGAATTGCAATAAAACTTTGTCATTTGTTAGACAACATGGTCTAGATATGCATAAACCAAAATTTTGGGTAATATACCCAGGGGAATTCCCCTGGAGGGTGAAAAACCAAAACGGTGTTTTTTTTTTTTAAAAATAGCTTTTTTGGGCAGAGCGCATAAACGGCTACTCCAATTACATATAAATTTGGCAAACTGTAAGTGCATTAGACAATGATATAACACATAGAAAAATTAAAATAATTACTTCGGGAAATACCCTAAAAATAACATTTTGTTTTTAAATCATGATTGTGACAGGCATGGGTTGTGGCACCGATATCTACCAGAAGGGGTAATGGAATTAAAATGAAACTTTGTTATTTGTTAGACACCATGGTCTAGATTTGCAGAAACCAAAAGTTTGGGTAATATACCCAGGGGAATTCCCCTGGGAGGTAAAAACCAAATCGGAATTTTAAATTAGATTTAGCTTTTTGGGGCATAGCGATTGAACGGCCAAAATGTTAGTTCCCTATCCGCCTTTGTACCATTGAGCAAAAAGAAAAAGGAAACATAGGGAAATACCCTAAAAATTATGATTTGTTTTTAAACCATGATTGTAACAGGCATGCTATATCGCTCCGAAATCTCCAACAAGGAGTCGCCAAAGCGGATTTTAACTGTTTGTTAGATTATCTAACAAACATCTAACTTAGATAACATAACTTAGATATGTTAAGCAGAAATTTATGTACTAAACCCAGGAAAATTCCCCGAAATAATGAAAATCTCACTCGGGCTGTTTTGGGAATTTACCTTCCCTTTACCAAAGCGCTTGACAAGAGGCTTAAATTTAAAACATTTGTGCTAAAATGTTCGTAAATCTAACACGCTTATTATTTTTTTAACTACACATGGAAAAGAAGTTTGGTTTAATAACTATGGGACCCATGCGTTTATGCTTGCAGAAACAAAACTATGACAGTCCGGTTAAAACTTTCAGGAATGTTACATAACATGGATCTGACGTGCACATATCTGACAATAACATATATTGTGTCATGAACATTAATAACAAGATCGGATTGTTACCTTAGGGACCCATGCGTATATGCTTGCAGAAACAAACTACTAACCCGGTGTATAAAATACAAATTGTGGTTAGGGACCCTGCTCGCATATATATAAATGTATATATATATATATATATCATACAAAATGTGTTTTACAAATAGTGGTTTTAAAACACGTGGTTGACACTCTCTAGTTTGTAATGTGTTTTTTCCACTGACGTGTTTTAACTACTGTAGTTTTGCGGTTTTATCCTGTCTTCTCAATGTAAAGTAATTGTTTTATTCTTCTTTATTGTAACGAAGGAGAGAAAAAATAAACTAAACTACTAAACTATGTTTGCCTTTGCGCAAGCGTGTAAGGCCTGACCTGCTGGGGCGACACTAAAAGGGGGGGAAAAGAAAAGGAGGGAAACTATCACTAAATTACGGAAACTAATTTAAACTATCCCCTAAACACTAATATTAACCCCAGAACTAACCCTTACTTCAACCCCATCTTTACTAACTCTAATGTCATAATCTTCCCTTTAGTAAGCAGTTTCCCTCCTTCTCGCTTTCCCCTATTTTAGTTTTCCCCGACCTGCTGTGTTTATTCGAGGGATAAATTTATGTGGCAGAATGGTTTACGTGACCAACACATAAAAAATCTACACAAAAACGGTCTTGTTAACACGCCCATCATAGGTTCGAAACTAATTCCGGTAAAGCAAACACATATAGGAAGTGCTAAAACACCTACCCTGCTAAGATACCCTGGAACACGGTCATTCCGATGGCGAGCGGCCCGGTCGCTTGGTCGTATGTCTTATCCACCACCGTCACAAGTGCGTAGAACATAATGACCCCAGTCGTGATCACTTCGCAAAAAAAGATGGCGACGATATTTGCATCGTCGTTTATGTAGAACGGGGTGATGGTTTCACCGCGCAATTCCTAATGTGAGAATGGAAAATATGGTTCAGCTGTTGAAATTGTTGCCCCTTTACTGTGGCACAAACACATGGGTTATGTTTATAATAATTATAATAGATTACTGCACGGCAGTTGTGTTTTGTGTTTGTATCTGGTTGTGACGCATGCTTTGGTTGTGGATAGAATAGGGTAGCCTATTCATGTTTATCCCCGTGAATGGGAAAACCAGGGGGGTTAACACACGGGCAATCGCCAGATCACCTTGCGCCTACCGTCGGGTTACCGGAGCTATTGCATTGTGTTGTGTATGATTTACACGCTCCTTCAATCCAGCAGAAATTAATCCGCTGGGTTTAGGCAATGCCCGTAAAGTGCCTTGTGCAAGGACACAACCGACTAGCTAGCCTCCAGTTTCGAACTTGCAACTTCGGCTGATAGGCGACGCACTACACCGCCAGACTAACCCGTCGGTCTAACGAACTTGTGAAAAAAACACAACAGACTAGTCAGTGGTTGGTTTCGAAACCTTAACCTTGCAGGTGACGATCCCACGCGCTACGAATCAGTTGACCAACGGAGAATATCTAACTCACCTGGGCAATAAAAGCTCCGAGGATCCCTCCCAAGCACTGCATGATGACGTAGGGAACAAACATCGTCCACGAGAGGTCGCCGCTGACCATGAAGCCGACAGATATCGCTGGGTTAAAATGTACCACGCTGAAATATTAAAATATGTAAGAAGGTTTATATACAACTCACTTCTGAGTTTGTGTAATAGCTTGCCAATCTTGTGCTTAAAATACACCAGGTCGGCATATATTTTCGTCCACGTTTTGAAATACAATTCTATTTTAAACTATTGAAGTTTTGTCGAAGCTGAACCCACCGGTTGCTAATTTGTTGTAATCATTAGGATAGTGGTTCTTAATTTTTTTGAGACAGTTATGAACGAACGGGCGCATTTTGCATGGGAAGTCAAAACAATATGCTAAATACTTTGATGTAATCATTGAGCAAAGCATGTAGCGGACGTTGCTTAAACTGTAGTGTGGTATAATTGCGGTAATGTAATGTATGTAATATCTTGTTCTTAAAATACACAGAAATACATATTTTTTTTATTTTTTTACTGGGCATAGTTTCGAACCGGTAACGGTTTCGTTGCCAAGACCGTTATTTTGTATAAAATCGGTATATGTTTCGGTTGCGGTAACCATTCGGCCACACGACCGTACTGCGGTTTCCTATAATGCAAGACTCTTTCAAAAATGTGTCGTATAGTAAGACACTTAGCGGACGTCTTTTAAGTTGATTCTATTGCAAGGGTAGTCGAAGGTTGTGGGATCAAAACCAAGCACTAACTATTCAATTGTTTTTTCAACAACTTACTCAGTTTGCTTTTCTATTTTCAATTAGTTAAAATTCCTCACTCAGGGGACAACCTTACACGTCATACCTTATTTTGAAGAATCCCACGATTAACATCCATACTGAGAAGCCAGCTTGGAGGGCAGGCATAAGACCCGACACCAGGTAATCTGCCGCCCATTCCTGTGGCGTTACCGTACTGCAAACGAAACAAATTAATGTAGAATTCCAAATGTGCGTAGAGTAGCATGTAAATATATTGAGAAAAACACACGGGTTTTGATACACGGGCTACCGTCAGATTACCTAGTACTGAACGTCGGGTCCTTACGCACAATTTCCTAAAAAATACTTTAACCCAGGGTTAACGGGGCTTTTAAGTGGTTTAATGGTTTAAACTTTAACCCATTAAACCACTGTGTTCTAGCAATGTCCGGTAAGTTCCTTACACAAGGACTGCACAAGTCGGAACAAAAATGCAAGCATGTTATATAGTATCTATCTGTACATAGTGAATGGATGGTAAATGAAGTACTGCGGCTCATTGTTATTAATCTTGGTGTGTATTCTGACACTTATTATAATTTATTATGATTTTGTGCATTCTAGCTTATCCTTGTGTATCGTACCGGAGTTTTAAATATGCTCGGTAGGTGTAATGCGCGCGCGTGCGTGTGTGTCGTGTGTGTTCAGTTGTTATTCCAGGATAGGACAATTATGTTAACCCCGTGAATGGGATAACGCATGGGCGTTGACACACGGACAGTCGCCAGATTAACCTGCATCCACTGTTACCGTACAATTTACTAGTTGGAGACCAGTCTCGTTTCCAAGACCTTTCGACTGAAAGGTGACGCACTAACCCATTAGGCTACTCGGTCGCTACTTACGTGTTTAGTTGCTTGTAATAAGTGGGGCTGGACGGAGAGCCAGCCATCGAACCCCAGAACGTATGAAGGAACGTTGTAAAGAACTCAGCTAGCAGGGGAACAAAAAATGAATAAAATAGCGCCCTCCTCGGGCATTCCTTTCTATCTAATGACGACTTTGAATCGGTCATGTTTATAAAAATAAATTTTCTGTAATAAAAACGATTTAAAACATTAAATGGCTTAAATTAAATGGTCACACCGCTACACCACACAACATAACTTATTAAACTTTAAGGCAATTGATCAAATATTTGTATAGTCTCTTCAAATACACTTGTTGTGGCTCTTATTAATAATTTAATCGCAACCTGCAACTGAATTGACCGGAGTTAAACTGACGAATTCTGGTTCCGGCTTACGCGCTCGCACCTTTTGCAACTGTTATTTGCACAGCATTCTTTAAAAGTCGATAAATACGATGTAGTTCAAACGGCCGCCCCAGGCAATTTTCAAATTAAGTTGGCTCAAGAAATCATTAGTGGAGTTTACAATTACAAATTATGACACTTATAAAACAGAGCCGTACTCGAAATGTTATTAAGCAAATAAGCGGTGTTAATTTTGAATTGGGTCCTAGCAAATACAGCTCTACGTGGTAATTATGTCAATAGATCCTTTAAAAGTGATTTTGACACTGCTATTAACCGAGTTTTTTGAAACTGTAGCCTAGACATACGTCTACATTTTTATTTTGTTTAACATGACTTTTTCGAACCCATGATAAATTTGTTACTCTGGCTTGGTTCATTTTTTATTATTTCTTTACATTATTAAAGAAATAGCAAGAGTTAAACAAAGAAGCATGAAAAACGGCAAAACTATAGTATAGTTAAAACACGTTTCTACGCCAGTGCAACTGGTGTGCTGCGGCATACTACTATGTATCAAGACAATGCTAGGTGTGCCGCGGTAAAATAATCTAATATTTTTAATCACAGTTTTTTTCAAAATTAAAAGAATTTTATTTTTTTGTTAAATTTTTAATATTACGACTTTGCTAATATAGTATTTATTGTATATAGCTTTTCAAAATACCTCCCATTGTACAATTTTGATTTCAATGTGCCGTCAAATTGGGTAGGTTTCTAAATGTGCCACAAGTAAAAAAAGATAGAGCACTGCTCTACCCATAAGACATTTTAAATATCACACAACTTGCTCTAAATTTGATTGTTATGAGCAACGTTAATTTATATACTTTTTGACTTCGTTTTACTGAATATAAAGTTAACTAAATTCTGCTAAAAGGCAGAATTCTCACACTAAACTGTATCCAGTCTATTGTTAATGACAACACATTTATGACATGGTTGGTTAACCCTACTTAGTGCCTAAAGCCTCTATTTTTGCAATTGTTCCTTGTTAACACAAGTCGATTGAATGAACAAGTCAATGTATCTTATTCCATGCTAAAGTAAACAAGACGCGCTTAACCACAACGGGTTAAGGCATCCGTCGCTAGTTGCCAACTATTAGTTTGCGTTTTTGCAACTAGTAAGTCTTACTGGTAAAATATTCGTTTAAATTTTATTTAAAAAATAAAAAAGAACGTTCCACCAAACTTTAAATACAAATTTGCATCCTCTATTATTTTGGTTTATGCATCCTTGTAATATTCAGAGAGATTTAATTTCCAAACTAAGAAAAGCAACTAACGATATTTTATGAACAAATTCTTTCAGTTTTTCTAACTCAAATAAATTTATTAAAATAAATATTAAACGAAATTAGTTTGAAATAATCATGATTAATTCGTATTTCTTTTCTAAGTGCCAAAAGCTGCGTTTGTATAAATGCTAAGAAATGTTTACCGGGTTAATCAAATATGTACTAATAACTAATTCATCAGTCATACGTCTGCTAAAGTACAAATAATTTTTGCGTTACGTTTTTAGAAGCTATAGTATATGATATGTATTATGACAAAATATAAGCGCTGGGCTCAGTTGGTGTTGTTCGTGAATAATGTGTTACGAGCATGCTTATTGTTACGTCAATTATCATTCACGCGTGAGTAAACTTCCTACGTCACTTAGCATAACTCGACTATATCAACCTTTCTTGTCCGATAGGTTAGATTACAATTTCTTGGTGATTTTTTCTCATAAAAACCAGTAAAATATTAAACAATTAAAATAAACGTAACTAATAAAACTGCAGAAAAAAAATGCAACGTCTGTTTTTTTTGGGTTTTTTTCCTTTTTTTCTAAAACCGTCAATGAATCATGTGTTTTTAACTACTGTAGTTTATATTTTTTTCTTTCTTGTTTTTTTTAATCCATGTTTTTTTCTTTATTGCTATAAAAAAAGAGCATAAACTAAATTTCGAAATTACACAACAGTTTTATGGTATATTATATTTGTAATCAAGTACAGTATGTTAATTTGGTGGTCTTAAATTTCGCGTTTTCGTTTTTATTTCAGATATAATAAAGTAACCGCAAAGGATTTGCTAATCGCTGTAGCTAATTTCCGCATTTTCTATTAGAAAGATATATAAGCTGAAAGGCTGACTTTTTTAATAATATGCAATCATAAATAAACATAATTCTACAATATCACAAACATAAGTTTATACATACTTTTAATTAAGTCTATAAGTTCGTTTAACAGTTTATAGTTATTTTAATTTATAATGCAAAGTTAATTTACGGCCCTGTGCATTTTATTTTTTATGTATACGTTTATGCAATAATAAAGTGTTGCCATGTTTTGTTTAAAATAAGTTAAGTGATATACTTTGCATCAACGTTAAAAGCGAACAGTGGTTTAAACCGGTGTCTCTACCTCTGCCATTTCGTCTAAAAAATTCTTAAATATTTTTAATGTAAAACATATTTTTCTAACCTTAAGCGGTTCTGACCTTACAATTTAAGTTGCTGTTTGCAAATGGCGGACTTTAATTTGTACGTATTAATGGACATTATGACGTAGGCACCTTTGTACCGCATAAAACAAATAATGTCTATATGCACATGGTTGATGTTTTAATGCCGGAAATTGTGTACTGTGGGCACGACTGTAATTGCACTAAAGATCAAACATTTACTGATTAAACATGAGCCCTCCAATTACATTTGGTGGTTATGCGCTTATTGTTATTAACGAAAAATAAATAAGGTTTAAGTGTAATCATTTTTATATAAACATTTTTTTAGTTATGGGTTGGTTCCATTCGATTCCGAATAAAACACATTTTGTATTCACTTCGTTATTTTCTTTTTTTCTGCGTTACGCTGGTGACAGGCATATCATTTCGCTAGATTATTGGCATAAAGAGGTTAGCCAATCAGTTTAAAAGGAATCTTAACTTGCAAACCTAAGCGAAAAAACAATAAGCAAACAAAATGTAATTAAGACCAAACGATATAAAACCCTGAATAAGGTGTGGCCCGAAAGCGTGGACCAGAGTAAAAAATAAATAAAATGAAATCCCACTAATGTTAGATGACACTATCAGTTTTAAGCACACTTGCCGGGGCATACAGTGGAACCCTGCTTACCTGACCACCTATGGGACCGTTATCAAGCGGTCGCATTAGCGGGGTGGTCGTGTTAGTGAATTTTGCTTTGGAGCAAGTTGTCGTCATATGCAGCCAAAACGTCTGCCTTTTTACTATTTTTTCACCAAATGCCATTATTTTTATCATATACTGCAGAATAAATTTAAACAACTGTTAGTACTGAAATTTATCTTGTAAAAGTCAATTCTGTTTGCCACAATTTTCTTTGTGTGTGTATGTATGCGCTCATTTATTCTTATTGCTTTGATCATAAAATAAATTTAACCTTATTATTTTGGTGACAAAGGCATATTATTTAGCACGTTTGGTCACCTAAGCGGAGTTAAATTTAAAGTTGTGGACCAAAATACGGCGGTCCTGATCTGGAAACCGGGGTGGTCGCGTTATTCAAACAGGTCGTGTTATCGAGGTGGTCTCCAAGCGGGGTTCCACTGTATTTACATTAAATATTCTCCACATAACACGCAAATTGCATAACACTAATGCATTTGATTTAATACTTGTTTAGGAGTGTGAAAAAGGAGCACTACAGTGCACTATAAATAAAAATAAAAAAACAAACAAAATGTTTAATAAATGAAATAATAAATAAGAAAAAATAAATAAATAAATAAATAAATAGAGAGCCAAAAATGAATGGCTAGCAAATAAAAAATACTTAAGATTGCAACAAGGATGCGATTATTAAAGCCTGATTGGGTGTGACATGTTAGTTTATTATTGACTACTATCTTCATCTGGAGATCACACTGCCAACTCTCGAACTGTAAAGTGGAGAAGAAAGAAACCACGCAAGAAAAACGGACGACCTTCTCCTTGTAGAGGAAATTTCGATGTCCGGATATCTTGAACAATATTGTCTTGGCAGTATAGTTGTAAAATGCTTTAAGACAGTAAAGAAATAGAATAATAGGTAGAAAAAAAGAGATTAGGGGACAGGGTGTGATATTTTAAAAACCAAAAAAAAAGTAATAAGATTGAAGTGATAAGACATATTAATATTATTAACATGCAGAGAGAGTCAAGACTGTGATTTTATTTGGTGATCATTATTTAAAAAGAACAAAATTCGGAAACTATTAAATGCGGTAACTATAAACGAATGAAGACAATATGAATAATACGTGTAACTGCACCAATGCAGTTGCGTTTTTATGGTTCACTTATTTTGTCCCTTTTGATTTCTATGAGTTGTCCTTGAGTCTCAGTTAACGTTTGCATTTTAAGTTCTTTTCATTTACGCTGCAATCTGGGTCGCAGCCTGTTATTCTCTCTGATTATTAAGGAAAACTACAAGGATTTTGGGACTAAATTTAATATTAAGGAACGGACGTGGTAATGTAAAGGTGTGTTATATTATTTGTTTTGATGACTTATAATTATGGGTCCCATTTGGAAAAATGGGACACATATTGTTTTTGTCCGTTTTTTTTTTTTTTTTTTTTTTTTTTTTGTCAAACGCTTGACAGGTATGGCATGTCGCCCCGACATCTACCAGAAGGAAGAATAGAATCGCAATGAAACTTCGCCATTTGTTAGACAACATGGTCTAGATGAACAGAAACCAACATCTTGGAAAATAAAACCAGGGGAATTCCCCTGGGACGTTAAAAACCAAAACGGTGTTTTTTTCTAAAAAAATAGCTTTTTTGGGCATAGCGCTTGAACGACAACTCCAATTTGTATCAGATTTGGTGAAATGTAAGTGCATTAGTCACTGATTTAACACTTAGAAGAAATAAAAAATTTACCTAGGGAAATACCCTAAACAATAAGATTTTGTTCTCAAATCATGATTGTGACAAGCACGCCATGTCGCCCCGACATCTACCAGAAGGAAAAATGGAATCGCAATCAAACTTTGGTATTTGTTAGACAACATGGTCTAGATATACAGAAACCAAAATTTTGGGTAATACATCCAGGGGAATTCCCCTGTGACGTTACAAACCAAAACGGTATTTTTTTTCGAAAAAAATTGACTTTTTTGGGCATAGCGCTTGAACGGATGTTACCATTTAAATCAGATTTTCTGGAATGTAAGTGCATTAGGCTCTGATTTAACAGTTAAAAGAAATAAAAAAATTACCTGGGGAAATACCCTAAAAAATAAGATTTTGTTCTCAAATCATGATTGTGACAAGCATGCCATGTCGCCCCGACATCTGCCAAAAGGAATAATGGAATCGGAATGAAAATTTGACATTTGTAAGAGAACATGGTTTAGATACGAAGAAACCAAAATTTTGGGTAATGAATCCAGGGGAATTCCCCTGAGATGTTAAAATCCAAAAGGTTTGTTTTCCAATAAATTAGCTTTTTGGGGAATATAGCGCTTGAACGGCTGCTCTAATTTTGATCAGATTTGGCGAAATGTTGGACTATTAGACACTTTGTGCCAATTAAAAGAAAGAAAACATTTACTTAGGGTA
Source organism: Ciona savignyi (assembly GCA_000149265.1). NCBI lineage: Eukaryota > Metazoa > Chordata > Ascidiacea > Phlebobranchia > Cionidae > Ciona > Ciona savignyi. Next base: position 173,644 of record CH002022.1, read on the forward strand.
ATTACGTTAAAAACGAGGATATGTTCCTGAATTATGTTTGTGACTGGCATGCCATATCGCACTGACAAATAAGACAAGCAGTCGACAAATCAGATTAAAACTTTAAGAATTGTTACATAACATGACCCACATATGTAAAAACAGAAACTTATGTACTAAACCTAGGGGAATTCCCTGACACATGAAAACTAAATCGGGCTGTTTTGGCAATTTAGCTTCATTTCACTTCAGCGCTTGAAAAGAAGGTTTAATTTAAAATATTTGTGGTGAAAATGTTCATAAATTTAAGACGTTTATTCTTTTTTAACTACACATGGAAAAGAAGTTTGGCTTGATAACTCTGGGACCCATGCGTTTATGCTTGCAGAAACAAACTACATATACTAGTGTATAAAATACAAATTGTGGTTAGGGACCCTGTAGCATGAGTATATTGCCTACAACATGTGGTTTACAAATAGTGGTGGTTAAACACGTGGTTGACACTCTCTAGTTTACGTTGTTTTTTCTTTTAGTAACCGCTTAATAAATCAGAACGACAAGTGCGTCTACTCCATTACCGCGTGCCGTAACAATACGAAATAATAAATATTAAACACAGAATATAAATCATATATCTAAGTTTAGTAGATTAATTATAGCAATCCGTTTACCACAGATCGTTCTTTCTCGCCTTTTATTGCAATCGTTTTGTCTACTCAATGCTTTTGATCGTTTCACCACAGACTATCAGGTGCAACTAAAAACGTCACAAAAAAGACTAAAGTAATAAAATAAAGCCACGCTATACACGTGTAAAAAAATAAAGAGAAGAAAGGATAAAAAATGCAAATGAGAAAAAATAATGATCTCACAGAAAACAGGAACTAATAATTGAAATCAACAAAAACTCTCGCAATAACAATAAATTAAATAAAAATTAGCAAGAACAAATTAGAAATTTAAACGGTGTACTGTAGGCGTAGATAGATATCTAGAGTCAAATAAACTTAGTCAAGTTTATACAGTCATCGTTTGGTGCAATTTTCTATATATAAACACCTAGGGTAAAGATTGTGCCGCGTCAAAGAAAGTTTGGTGCAAAGAAAAATCCCCTTTTCATTTCATTTTTTCTTTGTAGTTCTATTAGGATGAAATATTCCTGTTTTTAACAGGGGGGTGGTACACAGGCAATTTATGTACCACAAACCATTGGTATTCACATTTAAACCGTGACAAATGGTTCGTCCATGACAGGCTCGGTACTAAGGCCGATTTTGTGTAGAATTCGGTATATACATACAGTTTTAGTCGCTTGATCCATTCGATTACAAGACGTTACATCGTATTTTAAAAGCTTGAAATTCGTGTTCAGTACGGTGACAGCGTCATCTTATTTAAATACAACACTGATTTGCAATATATCGAAGGAAAACGAAACTTTGTGACCGAGCTTCTTGTACAACCGTAATACTGAGCTTCATTTCCACCGACAAACTTTGCTCAATTCCCCAATCCTCGTAACGCAAGGTGTTTAAAGTGCTACGTGGATTTCCGCTTCCTGCTTTCCGCACAAATCGGTCGTTGCCGCAACGTTCGTTTGGCGCGGTTTTAAAACCAAGCGGCACGTTGTGCAAAACAGTGCACTGAATATCAACGATCTAAGTTACAACGACACGCAAGTGCCGTATTACCGAATTATTCCTGAACGGAATCTCGTTTCAGCCGTTTCCACATTGAGTTCATTGGCCCTCTACCGCCACCATAGGGCGAGAAATACAAAGTGACAATGGTAAGCGTATCCATCAGATAGCGCGATGTAGTGGGAATTTTTGATACTTAAATAATCGGCAATAATAACATAGTCCTGAGCCAAATGGCTATCGTCCTCAAAACACATTTTAATTATACACAAAAATGGCCTTGACGAGCCCATGAACGGTCTGTAAACAAATTTATTCAGCAATACAGATAAATGTGAACTCTTAACCCACAGACTCTAAATCCACATCAAATAATCTATATAGTTGGATTCATTAATCAATTTATGGAAATTTTAATCTTTGCCGACTAGATTATATATTTATTATCTTTAATTCTAAAACATTTTCTTCTAATAATTCGACAAATACATAGGCAAGTGTTTCAACGTTTATCAAGCGGCAAATTCTTAAAGTTCCAACCGTATATACTTTTTTTTAATATAAGCAGTGTAAGCAGAAACAAATGGTTCCAGAGTTACCAATTTAAATTTGATATCTTTGTTTTTTAAAAAATTGTTTGCATTGGTATACAAAAAATCGAATATCTATGAATATCGATCAAATAATTGCTAAAATTCAGAAAAACGATCGCTGTGGTTATATATACTTATGGCCTGATGGGAGTATCCCTTGAGTGATTTGTCTAAAATTGCCACTGCATATCTAATAAATAAGATGCCGCTTTTAATTCGGAGCGAAAGGCAATCTATAATAATTAGTTTTAATTCCAATTCACCAGACTTGTTCTCGCTTATTGTCCCAACTACACACTCGCCACACGAGGCGCTCTTTTACTCCGGAAAACGCTTGGTCATCACATGGATGGACGATCATTCGCGATTGGAGAGCATGGAGGTCGGACGTTCTTACGCCTCTGCGCTCAAAAGCAATTCAAGTGGAACAATCGGGCAACGCCCTAATTGCCTTAGTTTCAGGTCTGCTAAGACCTTGTCAAGAGACAGTATTTGGCAATTGTTTGATAAACTGCTTATTAAAGAAAATCAATTAGAAGCAATAGCAGAAAGAAAAGGAAATTTAGTGGATGTCACATGTAAATCCAGAGAAGACTGTCTGAAGATATATGAAAAACTAAAACATGCAGAAAATATTTATTCTGTCCATATGTATATGTCGGATAGAACAACAGTTGTAATTGGATGGATTCCCTTTCCCCTGAAAAACGAGGTACTGGCCGAAACGCTGTGTCAGTATGGAAAACTATACAATATAAGAAACAAAGTCGACAAGCGTGGTTTGTCAACCGGGATTCGGCTGGCACTGCTTGAAAAATCAGACTTGGAAAAAAGACCGATACCAAGCAACATAAATGTAACAGGATATGAACTATTTGTAACGTACCATGGACAAACTGAGACTTGCAAGCATTGTGGAGAACCAGGCCACAAACTCGCCACGTGCCCGAGGAGATTCCCGCCTGACCAATACCCGGCTCTTCAGAGAACACAAGAGAACGACAACCCGCCACAAGCAAAACCTGCGGAAACTATAATGACTCAAGAAACAAATGAACAAGAAAATGGAGACAAATGTGTAGATTCCCTCGAGGAACCTAGTTTACAGGAATCAGTTCAAATCACGAAACCTCAAAAAACAAATAACATTAAATACAACGATTCGACAGGAACGAAAAGGGCAAGGACCAGCCCAACAACCGAACAACCGCGATCCAAAACGGTGAGTCTAAGCAAAAATCAATTTCAGGTCACCTGTCCGTATTGTAAAACTGATGGCCTGATTCTGGATGATGCAACGTCATACTATTGTATTAAGTGTAGAAAATCGTCAAATGTGGCGAAACCGTGCTGCAGCGAAATCGGTGATTGGTGGCTTGAACCCAAGGCACAAACTAGTACAATATGTCTCTACTGCGAGGAAAATATGGTCAAACTACCATGCTGTGGTCAATTTAGGCCAGAAATAAAACTAAAAGGAAACATAGTAGAGTGCTGCCACTGTTTATTGCGATCGGTGTTCTGTTCTTGTGGCCATCTAAACCTGGCACCACCGAGAAATCAAAGAAAACCTTGCAAAAACAAAACCTGTACTAAATGGATTATGAACTGCACCTGTAACCTTATCTGTGCAAAGACAACCGAAGACGGCGGTCAAATTGTATGCAGCTGTGGGATAGAATTGGAAGAGGACATCGAACTCGCATCATATAAAGATTGAGATAAGACCATTTGTTGCTTTTATATATTCATTAATACTTATAATGTCGGTTAATTTTGCCTCCTTTAATGTTGCCGGGCTAGGAAATAGCATAAAACGGAAAACCGTTTTCAATTTTATTCGCAAAAAGGGTTTTAGCATTGTACTTTTGCAAGAAACGCACAGTACACTTGAATCTGAAAAATTATGGGAAATGGAATGGGGCTCAAAAATAATATGGGCCCATGGTACCAGCAGGAGCAAAGGAGTGGCGATACTCTTTGACAAAAAAACCTTGTACTCGGTGACTGATTACACTGCAGACACAAGCGGTAGATACTTAATAACAGAAATGATCTTAGATTCTCTGAAACTGACCCTGGTCAACCTGTATGCCCCAAATAATGACGACCCCGACTTCTTTGAAGGCCTGTTTCAAACCGTTGAGGGTCTATCAAGTAACTCTGACCTTATAATTGGAGGTGATTTTAACTTAATTTTAAACCCAAATCTGGACCGGCATCAACGTTCCGTCGATAGAAATACAAAATCAAAGGAAAAAAATAACCGCGTATATGGACACTCTTGGCCTAGAAGACATTTTTCGGATAAAAAATCCTAACACAAGGAAATTCACACGCTTTCAACTGAACCCCTACTCAGCAAGCCGTATTGATTTTTTTCTGACGTCGAGACGCCTTGCCCCCAAAGTTAATAAATGCGACATAGTACCCAGCGTCAAATCGGATCACGATGTTGTTACCATAACCCTTCGTCAGCTCTCTAACAATCCCGGAAAAGGTACTTGGAAACTAAATGTCTCCTTACTAGACGATGCCAGCTGTATTTCTAAAATTAAGGCAGCAATTAAAGACTTTGCCCAAACTAATCCTCCAGGTCATGTAAACGCCCATGTACGATGGGACACTTTAAAATGTGTTCTTCGAGGAGAGTTTATAAAAATATGCTCATACAAACGAAAAATAGCACAAAAGAGACAAACTTCACTAGAGAAAGAAATTTCCAAAACCGAACTTGATATTTCCCAACTAAAGAACCCATCTCAACAGCTCCGCGAGCGAATAAAAAGCTTACACAAGGAGCTCGATGATCTCGTTGAAAACCGATCTAGGGGAGCGACAATAAGAAGTAGAGCAAGGTGGGCAGAAAACGGAGAAAAGTGTACAAAATACTTCCTAAACCTTGAGAAACGCAACGCAAACAAAAAGGCAATATTTCGACTCAAAACAGAAAATAGCACCATTCTAACGCACCAGAAAGATATTATTGGAGAACTGGGGATGTTTTATGAAAGTCTATACGATGATACAAGTTCAACAATTGAGCGACAGAACATCACAAATTATTTGGATAAGCTAACGTTACCAAAGCTTGACGCCGACGAATCCAACAGCATAGACCAGCCAATTACAGAACAAGAGTGCTACAACGCGTTAAAAACGATGCCCAATAACAAATCACCAGGCAGTGACGGCTTTCCCGCCGAGTTCTATAAAACCTTTTGGCCCGACGTGAAAGCCTTTATAATTGACGCGCTTCGCTATACTGAAAGAGAGTTAACTGTATCTGATACCCAGAAACAAGGTATAATAACTCTTATTCCTAAGGGCGATAAAGATCCCTTACTTGCAACAAACTACCGCCCAATCACCCTCTTGAATGTGGATTACAAAATACTCTCAAAAGTTATTAACAGTCGAATTAAGCACTATCTGTCCACTCTTATACACCCAGATCAAAATGGTTTCATCAAAGGTCGCGGTATATTGGCGAAAACATCAGACTATTATTTAACGCAATGGACTACTGCGAGGAAGAGAACATACCCGCCGCCATTATAAGTGTTGACTTTTACAAAGCATTCGACACATTAGATTGGATGTTCGTAGAAGAATGTTTGAAAAAATGGGGATTTGGAGAATATATACAAAAATGGATCAATATCTTCTATCAAAATCCAAAATGCGCTGTAACTAACAATGGCCATCTGTCACAATACTTCGATATTAAAAGAGGTGTTCGCCAAGGTGACCCTCTTTCACCGACACTATTTGTCCTGGCAATAGAAACGCTTGCTTCAGAACTTCGAAATGCCGATTTTAACGGTATCAAAATTTTAAACAGCCAAATAAAAGTTTCACTTTTAGCGGATGACACGGTTATATTTACTGACGGTGAATACCAAAGCTTCAAAACCGTTTTCCAAATACTGAATAACTTTGGGAAATTGTCCGGCTGCGTCTTGAATTTGCAAAAGTCATTAGCGTTTTATGCGGGAAGCAAAAAAGGATGCACGCATAAGCCATATTCCGGTGATGGTTTAAAATGGCCTGCAAACCAAATAAAGTATCTAGGCGTAGAAATCCCTTTTACTGGAAACGCACAACGTATTTTAGACCTTAATCTTGCGTCACCACTTAAAAAAATTGAAGCTCTTTTAAAGATATGGTCTGGGCGCACATTAACTCTGATTGGAAAAATAACCATTGTTAAAGCCCTGTTAATACCACTTCTTACTTACAAAGTTAGCGTCCTACCAGTTTTACTCCCGAAATCTTTAATTTCATCACTGAATTCAATGCTTTTTAAATTTGTGTGGGGCTCCCAAGTGGGAGCGAATCAAAACAAGCACTCTATATAGCCCCGTAAGCAACGGTGGGGCTGCCATGATTGACCTGGAAGCATACATTTTAGCTTTGCAGGCAAAATGGTGCAACAGACTGTTAGATGATGAATAACACGCCCCATGGAAGAAAATAGAAAAGCTTTATTTTGGACAAGCGACTCTAGCTGCCTTTGTACACTCGAACCTTAGAGATACCTCCGTCGACTTTAAACGATTATTCCCTATACGCTCTCTTTGCAACACGATACTTAATATTAGACGCCTTTACACTCGTGGGGTCCTTGGGCCGAAAATAGAAGAACCGCACTATCTATGGCTAAACCCCAAGGTCAAAACTAAAGCCCGCACTTTTTTCATCAAAGAATTTGTACAATCCGGCATCTTTAGTTATTCCCAGTTAATTAACAACTCTAATGCCTACCGCAGCTATGGGGATCTAGTCAACGTTTTTTCTATGAGAGAAAATATGGTAGACTACAAACAATACAACAAACTGATACGTTCCATTCCGGAGACTTGGGATCAAGCAGAACTTTTAAACTCAAATACAATACAGTGGCCAAACATCAGTGCGGACTTACGAACCCAGTTATTAGAGTTCAAAACTACAAATACATTCTACTACAGAATAATATCGGCCACACACGATGGCGCTATTAAGCAACAGCAGAAATGGAGTAGCTTTCTTGGGCTCTCGATTAACTGGGAAAAAGCATACACGAACATATATAAATGCACGCTGGAAACAAAATTACGATCATTCCAAATAAAACTTCACAATCACGGTATTGTAACAAATAGTCTTTTAGTTAAATTGGGAATAAAAGACTCAAGCTTGTGTACCTTTTGCAAAAGCGAACCCGAAACCCTTCCCCATGTATTTTACTTTTGTTCCGCTGTGATGTCGTTTTGGACTGAAGTTGAATACTGGATATGTGTTAAATTGCGAAAGCCCCTGAGTTTATCCCCGCAAAATTGCTTTTTTGGTGTAGACAACCATGATCTTATAAATTGTATGCTTTTGTGTGCCCGATTTTATATTTATAAATGCAGAATAACAGAAGATAAACCATTACTAAACTTATTTATACGAGACATTGAATACGTATATCCGAATTTATAATAGCCAAAAAAACAATAAGACAAACCTCCATTTTAAAAAGTGGAGCTCTATTTAATCTCTTTGTTGCTATTCTTTATTTCATTGTTTTGCTTTCCAATATACTTTTTTTGTGGTAATAATATAGCGCCAAAAAAAATTGTTTTAAAAAAAAACAAAAAAAAACATGGATGGACGATCGGGGACGACCGGACGAAATATCTCTCAACCAATTGGAGGAAACGAAATGTGCGGCACGGGAAGCTAGCGGCGCACATGGCAGGTGCGTGCATTCTCGGCAAATAATCCGGCAATGCAATTGTGCTGAACATATGAACCGCTTTATAAAAAGAGAAAAACAAAACGTTCACACCATGATACACTCTACTCATCACCCAACCCTATGCACACATAACCCACCCCTATGCACACATAATCCACCCATAACCCACTTAATATAAAAGTTAAGTTTATATTAAGTAAACTTTAATATAAACTTAACTTATATTAAACCCATAACCCACTCCTATGCACCCATAACCCAACCCTATGCATACATAACCAAACCCTATGCACACATAACCCACCTCTATGCACCCATAACCCACTTAATATAAAAGTTAAGTTTATATTAAGTAAACTTTAATATAAACTTAACTTATATTAAACCCATAACCCACCCCTATGGACCCATAACCCAACCCTATGCATACATAACCCACGCATATGCACACATAACTCACTCCTATGCACCCATAACCAACCCCTATGCACACATAACCCACCACCCTATGCACCCACAACCCACTTATATGCACCCAAACCCACCCTTATGCACTCATACCCCCACCTCTATGCACACATTACCCACCCCTATGCACCCATAA
>CH002022.1:189272-208907 GCA_000149265.1 Ciona savignyi
ATTAACATGATTTGATATCTTTGTATATTTTATTAATATAGTAGCCCGTGTTGTAACTGTATGGTAATTCGCTGGCAATAGTCGTTACAGCAGATATCCTGTAACTTAACCAAATCAGGAAGTTACTGTGAACATAGGCAACTACGTCAGGTGGTAGAATGGTTAACGCAACCGATACATTATACGCATTGTTATACAAGAACAGTCTTAGGGCCGAGCCCATGATGGGTTTAAACCTTGGTCAGATTAAAAAACAAAATTGGCCTTTCATCTGTTTGGGCAACTAACTGTCTTTAAACGCATATAGTGCAACGGCATATAAAAAATAACTTTGTAATAAAATAATGGTAATTCATAGGTTTATAGTTGATTAGGTTTGGTTGAGCTGTCAATTAAATCAACGAGAAGCTACGTAGCAAACCACAGCATGCAGTGGTACCTTTCTTGCGGTTTATTTGCGAGGACGGGTTAATGTTGAATTATTAGGCATCTTCTTTATATTTTGTATTGTTTTATAGAAATATGAAGTTTTTGCCAAAATTTCCTTTGAGGCTTATGGGCATTTAATTTCATTTTAAAACATTACCATTTTTAAATATACATTAGTTTTGGCGGCTACTTCTGTCTATCTATACCCACCCTAAATAATCGATTGTGGTACAGAGGTTTTTAACGACTGTCATTTTGCCGTATTTTTCTAGTTTTTATTTTTTATATAAAAGTCTCTTTTGCGTGTTTAAACTGTAAAAAAATAAACCGAACTAGTTGATTAATTGCACTGTCCAACTACACCAACCAAATGCATATGCCACACACACAATGTAATAGATTGCTAACATAGCTGTGGGTGGTGGGTGTCTTATGTTATAAGTCCCTACATTTCCCTAACTACAGGGATAAACATGAGTATTCTTTCCCATTATATAATGGGGGCTGCTAGAATTGGTATTGACCAGGTTGTCTTTTGTCGGCAGGGTGATGTTATTAATTTGGTGTTCTTTTTTTCTGCAGGATGAAATGGTACCAGGGGTCGAGCGACAGTCTAGGGTAGGAACAACGGATGGAATTTGGACCAAGTATCTTAAAATGAAATTACTTCACGAGGATCAATCACGATACTTATTGGTGTGGACGACTTGTATTTTACTTTAACCAAGCCGCCCACACGAGGTCAGACCGTCACCGATATTTTACAACATGGCGGAAGAGGACGGTTTTGTGTTACCCCATGTGTACAGGGGGTATGGGGTCTTATTGTTAGTCGAATTTTTAAAATGTAAATTAATTAACAAAGGAGACATAAAATGGAAAAAGACGATACACATATATTCAATGCATCGATGGGATTTTTAAAAACATGAAAGAATTTAGGAATATTTGTTGAAACAAGTTTAAGAGACACACAAGTTGGTGTGTATTTGAAAGTCAGTCGCAGTGAGGATCTTGTAGTATTGATGAGCATATCTAGTTATTGGGGCAGGGTAATATTGTGATATGGGCCTGTCTGTAATTAAATAAGTGGGAAGGGTATAAAAGTGGTTATGTGTGTGTTTTATGGCAATAAAGCTCATTATAAACAATTCAGTCCATTATACAGACAACCGCGCAGAAAATGGTCAGGGTGAAGTTCGAACCGAGAACCTGTATGGTTATAACCTCTACTCTTTGTTTGATGCTAAAGTTTTATTTGAAAATCTTAAAACACTTAATTTTGTGTTATTTTTGTTTATATATAATTTAATTGTTTATATAGAATAAAGATAATAATGTGTTTTTAGTCTTTTTGATTAAGAACATATGTAGTATATTTGATAAACAAATTAAAAAATACATTTAAATATTATTACACAAACAGCCCAAGAAGCTTAAAATATTTAATCTTGATTCATTGAAAACACATCAATCATACAAAACATCACATGAAACTAAGGCTTACCTTGGAAGAAGGAAGTTGTTGTATTGCTTCTCGCAACATACGTTGACCTTCTGGTGAAAGTTTGTTCCAGTCCAAATCCAGTTCAGATATTTTGCCAACACACCAAGCCAGACATTGTGCTGCGTGGCCATCCAACCTCCCATCGCTTCTAACTGTAAGTTTGATCTGTGTAGAACAGGAATGTTAAAAACTCCAATATGAATATATCCTGTAAATTGAATTATATGTTCAATAATTAACTATCAAACAAAATAATTTGAATATTCATTTTAAATATAACAAGTCATAACAACTTAGCAGCTGGAATATTGGGGGCAAAACATGATTTGATATCTTGTACATTTTAATAATATAGTAGCCCGTGTTGGAACTGTATGGTGATTCGCTGGCGATAGTCGTTGCAGCAGGGTTTCCTGGAACTTTACCAAATCATGGAGTCACTGTAAATACCGTATGTTCTTAAATACAGTTATCCTGCGCTTAGAATGCTTCACATCTAGCTCTGATGTAGTACACTAGTTACCCATAATTACTTCACTTACATAAGTAATCCCTTTTTATATTTAAGAACCCTACTGTCAAGAAATTGTAAGATTGTCATGATGTCTCGTGACTGCAGGATGTCCCTCTGTTGGTGGCTGGTTCGTGGAAACCACCATTTCAATAATTTATTATTTATTACCTGTCGGACACTTGCTTAAAACTTTATTTTAATCTTTATTATGATTATCTTTGTGTAATATACAAGATTTGTCTCATTGTTTTTATTGCGTAACTGTTATGTAAATCCCAACTAAAATATAATTTAAAGTGCAATATTGTTTTGCAAATAATTTTATTTAATTTCGTAGAAGGATGGTGGACTTATTATTGTAGAAGGAAGGATGTTGGGAACAAATTTGGTGAAATGATGGTTTTCAAGTTGTAACTGAACAAGAAGCCAGTAATACACAATCGTCTTAACTTATAATAAACACAAGCTTGCTTAAATTACACTTGCTAGCCAAAACACAGCAATTCCAGACTAAATAGATACTTAGAAAAACGCGGTGTTTGTGGTAAAATACGCCATAGTGGGGAAAACTGAAATAATCGATTGAATTATATTCACGTCTGAAATCGATATACAATAAATACAATGGGGACGATAAATTTTTGGCATTTTAATAATGACTTTGTAATAAAATAATGGTAATTCTTAGGTTTATACTTTAAAAGGGTTTGGTAGAGCTGTCAATCAAATCACTGAGAAGTGGGCAGGGCATAAAATGGTAATGTGAAATAAGTGGTCAGGGTGAATATAGCACTGAAAATCTTTCTGGTTAAAATTTATTTCTTTACATGTGGTTCTTTGGAAGGCTGGTGGTGTGCCACGATACACTTATACAGTTGCCTCACTGGTTATTGCCTCCAGTGATGGAAAAAGTGCCTTTGCTAATTCCAATATAAACACTCTGGTGATTTAATGTGTTTTATAACGAAAACATTTTTATAGACTTCTCATGAACTGCTGTACAAAAACACTGTAATAGGGGTACAATTGTGTAAACATACACATCTATAATAAATCAGTGATTGATGTGGAGCCACTTGAAGTATGGTTCCCAACATTTACCTTATTCGGTCGATCATTGATAGCTGTACACAGATCCCGGATACAATCGTTCAGTTGTTTGCAATCCATTAATCGAAGTTCATCAATATGTTGAATATGAGGAACGATGTATTCAACTACATTTCCCAGCTTTGTTCTATTCAGCACTAACTTCTTGATCTAGAATAAAATGTTATTTGCCAGACATTTCTAATAAGTCAACACTTTGTATAATAAATAAGGGATCAGAATATATATAAATGGCTTAGGATGATAAATGCCAGTCTCAAGTTGCTATCATGACATGAATTAACTTTTCACAGATTATCTGTGAACTGAGACGCTAACGGAAAACGACAACAGAAGTTGCTTAACTTAGCTTTATTCAACGTTAATAAGCAGGCTAATTCTGCAATACTGGAAAACCTAGTTTAAAACAAACAAAGCACAACATAACGGTAACTGGCAAAGCAAGGGCAAAACACAAGGACCTAAATAGCAACAAAAAAGCGCGTTGTTTAACTAAGAATAAGGGCAAAACGATTATTATGTCCGGCCCGTTGGTCTAACGGTTAAGTGCGTCGCCTTTCAATCGAAAGGTTGTAGGTGCGAAACTGGTCGCTAGCTAGTCGGTTGTGTCCTTGGGCAAGGCACTTTACGGACATTGCCTGAACCCAGCGGATTAATGGGTTCTACCAAATTGAAGGAATGTCTCTATCATATACAACACACTGCAATAGCTCTGGTAACCCGACGATGGGCGCGAGGTGATCTGACGATTGCCCGTGTGTTAACCCCCTTGGTTTTCACATTCACGGGGATAAAGATGAATATCCTATCCTATCCTCCTATTCACTAAAACACAAGAGAACTAAGAAGAGGGACGTGACGTAATATCACTTCAATCTGGAAAATATAAACGATGATTTTCTAATAACATCATTAAACAGATGTGAACTGGAACAAGATAATGATCAAATGTAAATGAAGTGGAAGTGAGTAGTTCGAGCACTAGGTGTCAGTAGCTCAAGGACTTAGTCTTGTAACCGTCATTTCATTTTTGTTTTTTTTATTCTTAACGTGAGCACTCTCGAAACTTTTGCAACTTTCCAATTATTTTATTATTCTGTGGTTAAATTACTACACATGGTGACTATGGCAACTAATAAACTGCTAATTTAAACCTCTTGAATAACTCCTACGATTCATATCTTTAAACTGATAATTCTGGTGATTGAACCTAGTGATGGGATGAGGTCATTCACATGCAGCATTAAAACCATTCTTTCAATATTTGCAATATTGTGTCCTTAATTTGACAGTAAAGTGTACATACTGCTACCACGCTACTATTGTTTACAAACACTGGCTTTATGCTACACATTATATTTAGTTTGTTTTTACACTTAAACAATAGATACTTTAAAATGAGAATTTCGAGCATCCAACCTGCTTGCTTGTGAGTGTATGTTATAAACCTCACTAAATACCACAATTAACAATGAAACATTCCATTACAAACCCAAATATTTAAAGACATCATCTCATCACAAGACACCACTTGTTGAACACAACAGAAATCGACATGAAATTCATTCCAAAACCACATTTTATCCGAACCTTTCCAGGTTGCAGTTGTAGGATTCGCTTCACATCTTCCGGACGATAACTTGCATCTACTTCCCATGATGTTGTCCATTCAACACCATTATGTGTTGTACCCCATCTATCAACTACAACCAACTCCTGAGAATATGCATTATTTAAGTTATAAACAAGATAGATAACATATATATGGATTGCAACCCTAATTTACTATTCAACTCCGGCCAATATCATACAGCCATATTTCATCACAGATTGTAATTACTTTCACATAGTGGAGGTACTATAGCAACCTATTCATATGTTATTAGGATTATTTTTGATTGAAGGGATAGCAAATAAATAACCAAATATATTAGATTACATGTTATTTCACTTTGTAGCATTAGGTCTGGAATTCCACTTAAAAACTGGACCTAACCATACGGATTGTAGATTTGTGCAATACTGGTTTGGTTGATTATCATATGTTGAAAAGAGATATCCAATTTAGGTTACAACTTTGCAAGGTAGTTCGTATTAGGCATTGGATACGTCTAATATTACCAGTAAGAAATTATTTAATTGTGTTAAAATTAGGGATGCACAATATAGGATAGTTAGGTATTCTAGAATATTCTAGAATAATATATTTCGAATCTAGAATTTCGAATCCTATTCTGGAATGTTTTACCATGTATTTGATTTTGCTATGCTGTGCATATATTTTCTCATTTATAGTGAATTAGCCATATGCTTTTAAACTGTGATGAGAGCAATTTATGTAGTCCAACAATATTTTACCATTACATATTTTTTAATCATATGTAACATCTCTAAACACTATGTGCCATGGGGGAGGATAATAGTCTAGTAGGTTGTTGTTGAAATGAATGGCTGAGAAAAATGCTCCCAAACAGCAGACAATTTTTATTTCACCAGTTTGGTATCAAGACTAGCTATTAATGCCCTTGCACAATTAAACATTAATTTACTATTTAACACAGTTATACCTCTGGAAAAAGTATAATAAATTAATCACTGCAAAATCACCTAACTAAATAACACATAGTATATCATTCACTGTGTTTATTAAAAACATAGTTGTTTAAGAGAAATATATATTGCAAATACTAACGTGTTTAGTCTGTAAATAACTCTTCCGCATTTGGAATAATTGCGTCATATTTAAAGGTGCGATAAACCACGTGATTACAGCCTGGCGAACGTGACCTACTTTCTTTGTGCGTGCGTTCGTTTTAAGCGCTTCTGTCCACGATGCACGTGTATGGGACAACTGATAAGATAATGTTGTTGTGCTTTGATGCAAGTTGTATTTCCGAGCTACCGCTTTAGAAAATGTTCGGACGCTTTCGCACGATAGATGCACTTTCGGTATGGAGAAACGCATTACGAGTATTACATACGAATGAAGAAGCCATTTTACAATTTTGAGATTACGAATTTACTTCAATGACGATTAACCAAAAGTTTCTTATCATTGTTATCCATTGTCGGGCGCTTGCTAAAACGATACGCTGACGTCTGCATAATCGGCATCACGCATGTTCTTGCGCGTTGGATCGCAGCCAATATTTTACGTTTTTAATTTCGAATCCTAACTATTCTTATTAAATTGCTTGTAAAGATTCGAATCCCGGATTCGAATCTTAAAGATTCGAAATTCTATATTGTGCATCCCTAGTTAAAATCATCATTGGTTTCAGTATTGTAACTGTCAATATTCATTGTAATTTGATCTTGGATCTGGATTGGAAAATTTACTTCAAATTAATAAGAAAGTGATAGAAATATACAACAAACTAGAAACATTAAATTGGATTAAAATAACCCAGTTTACCCTGGGATATTATTTATTATATTAAAACAAGAAGCAAATATTATACACTAACTATTACCATATGTATGGAACAGATGGAAACTCAAAACCACTAAATATCAAGAAGGAATGGAGAACTTTAATTGATTCAATACTTATCTTATGTTAATTATCTAACAACACCAAATTATTAAGGAAGTTGTAGTAATTAGAAACATAATATTGTTTTAAAATAACCCAGTTTACTCGACTGTACAATGTTTTCATTTGGGATCATCTGCCACACAAAACAAGAAGCTCCATTACAATTTAGTCACCAGTTGTTCATATATGTGTCTACATGATCCAACTGGTTAGATCAATCGGAGACACGAGATCATCATTCAATATCTAGCGTGATCATAACCTAATGCTGTGTTAACCTACAGCAATATACTGCTTCCACACAATGTAGGAAGCATCCAAAATCAAGATTTAAATTGCAATCGAAATCGCTATGATTGGAATTATTTTTTGATTCTAACAATTCGAAATTAAGTGCTCATAGTGGAACGATTTATTTTTAATTATAAGCTATTATAATTAAAATATAATGAAACATATGTGCATTTCTTTAGCATTTGTCTGAATTCTCTTGGCATTAAAAAAAAATTATTGATTCTGCAATATTGCTATAAATAAATCTAACTGATTTGTATAAGGAAATCCCAAACAATATGTGTGTATAGGAAAGGCATTATGTGTGATTTTAAATACTGGAGACCAAACCATTTCAACTTACAGAAATACATATCACACAAAAATATAATCGATTTTGTTGACGAAATTTATCAATCATATACACTACACTGCAATATCCCTGCTAACTTGACAGTGGGGACAGAGTAATTAATTTGAAAGTTCTCACTTAATGCCATTTGTGTTTTAGTTTAGTATAGTTTATTTTTTGTTTCCACGATGAAAACATAAATCAGGATTTTTGAAAAAAATTGGAAAACGGGAAAAAACGGCAAAACGACAGTCGTTAGAACACGTCTAAAAACAAGCAATAAATTATTAAAATCCGGTAAAATTAGACGTGGCCGCTAAACCCAAATAAAAAAAAAATTAATAAAATAAATAAGATAACACAAAGCCTCGAAGAAAGTGTGCGGTAAAGAGACCCGTGTAATGGGGGAGTCATTTTTAGGAGAAGGGGTGGCCCGGAAAGTAGGGGCCACAGTGGAAAAAGAAAAACCCCAAAAATGAAATTTCACTAAAAAGTTTCAAAAAGTTTTTCCACAAATAAAACATTAATAATAGTGATGGCACAATTTGACATCCAACTGGAATGAACAATTTGCATTTCATCCCATCAATACTTGTTACCAATCCACATATGCTTATCTCTATGAATATCGTTTCCGTTTTGAACAATCGAAATGTACAAGGAAAACTTACCGAGGAAAGTTGTTGAACAGCTTCACGTAAGATGATGCGACTTTGTAAAGAAATCATCCGCTCGTTAATTCGTAGACGGCTAACTTTATGCAAACATTCGGCCAAACAACTTGCTGCGTTCTCATCGAATTTAGATCGGATATCTAAGACAATCTGCAACAAGGATAAGTGGGTGATTCATATTATTAAAAGTTATTATACGTTGGTTATAGGGTACAATGTACATATACTAGATAGGACATGGTACTTGCAGTTTAACAAGATCACAAGAATGAGTATATATAAATTATTAACACGTGGAGCTAAACATCATAAGGTACATGTACTTTTATTCGCATCAACCACGCCACGCCACAGCGGTATAAAAAGATGCGCTAAAATTTGCCAGCACTTTAAGTGCGGTAATTTACGGCCTTTAGAAGGTTCTCATATATATTGGATATGAAGTACCGTGTTGTTTAACATATATGCTTCCACTGGACTACAAGGTAGAACGCTCTCCCTCGTCACACATGCTACAATCCATTATTTAAAACTTCAAAAATAAAAAATGTATATAAAAAATGTGTGGGTCGATATATATACATATATATTAATTTATAGTAAAACGGAAGCAATAGAAAAAATGTTTAAAAAAAGATCAGGAAGCCAAAAGTCCCAACAAGTCCCCGTTAGTTTCAATACCCGGTCGGCCTTTGTAAATCAATTCTGTTCATAGCTACTCAGTCTAAATTCTACCCTTTGCCCAAATACCCTTCTTCCCTAGTACTGGTCGGACTGTCTAACTGTCTAACAAAAGTGGATCACCGCCCAGCAAACCCGTATTGCCCCCCCGTAACACCGCACGACCGCAGGGTATCTTCTCCGCAGTCCCGATCGAGTTTCTAATTCGGCACAAGGTTCTGGAGTAGACGTCCCAGATCGCGTCAACGAGGTCTGGGCTTTAATGTGCTAAAGAACCTCATGCCGGACAGATCCAAATGCGTTCGGGACGTAAAGAACGACAGCAAGTAGATTTTGCCGTCGCATCTAGGCCTTTAAAATCACGGAATCCAGCACAAACACATCTTCATCACTTGAACAGTTACTTCATCGCGATAAAGACACATAATTTTTGTTAAACATAATATTAAACAACTGAGAATGTAGATAGAAGCATCAATACAATGATAAATTATGCTACGCACCAGTATCATGTTTGACGCTTGGGATGTATAAAGTAAGGTTGTAACACAAATTTAAAATCTTTGTTTTTATTAATTTTAAAGGAAATCACAAATAACACTGTAGTAAACTACCACTGTAAAATGTGTTTTATTTCCATCATGTTAAATCAATTCGATAAAAATATAACCTGGTATTTGTAGTAAAACAGTGTAACACATATGCAATGTGTAAGATATGTCATGAATTTGTAATTTTCCCATTGCATGTAAAACCTGGCAATATTCCGAAGGTACATGCATATGTGCATTAGCTTATTACTTCCTAATTAGAATATATTGGTGATTAAGATAAATTTCTAATTCTTATAAAATGCAGTCTCGTTACAGTTCTCAGGTTGGTTTATTACATCACAACCCTTTGATACAGTTTTCTATTTTTAAACCACATTTCCCTCATTTATATGTGTCGTAATTATATTTGAAAGAATATTTTAGAATATTCATTTATTCTACTACATACATTTCAATTAAAACTAAATTTATTCTTATTCTATAAATATTTTTGATTTATTTATTTAGTTTTGTACAAAAATTGGCAAATAGCAACAACTTTTTGACAAAATCGTGTGAATTGTTCTCCTGCTCAAGTCTGTACATTACATTCCAATATAAAATCAAGAGTGTCAATCACATATTTATCATTACTATTTGTAAAGCCACGTTTTGGATATTCATGATTGAATAAAAATGAATTATAACATGAGCAGAATTTAGAATACCAGGTACTAATGGTCGGATTTCCAGAGCTATTGTAGTATGTTGTGTACGATAGAACTGCTGTACAACAACACTGTAATAGCTGCGGTACACATGTTTAAATATACACATCTATAATAAATCAGTGATTGATGTGGAGCTACTTAAAGTATGGTTCCCAATATTTACCTTGTTCGGTTGATCATTGATAGCTGTGCACAAATCCCGCATACAATCGTTTAGTTGTTTGCAATCCTCTAATCGAAGTTCATCAATATGTTGAATATGAGTAACCAAGTATTCAGCCACATTTTCCAGCTCTGTCCCATCCAACACTAACTTTTTGATCTAGAATAAAAGGTGGTATGCCAGCAATTTCTAATAAATAAACACTTTGTATAATGTACAGGAGGATAGGATATGATATGATAGGACTAAGGGGTTAACATACGGGCAATCGTCAGATCACCTCGCGCCCATTGTCGGGTTACCTGAGCTATTGCAGTGAGTTGTGTTAAATAGACATGTTCCTTCAATTTGGTAGAACCCATTAATCCACTGGGTTCAGGCAATGTCCCTTAAGTGTCTTGCACAAGGACACAACCTAGCTAGCGACCAGTTTCGCACATGCAACCTTTCTATTGAAAGGCGACACACTACACCACCAGACTAACAGGCGGACTACATCGGTATACATACAGCTTAAAAAGAGAAATGTCACTCTCAAATTGTTACCATGACATGAATTAACTTTTCACAGATTATCTGCAATATATAAGCGATGATTATCTGATAACATCATCAAACAGATGTGAAAACTGATGCGAGATAATGATCAAATGTAAATAAAGTGGAAGTGGGTAGTTCGAGCACTAGGTGTCAGTAGCTCAAGGACTTGGTCCTGTAACCATCATTTCATATTTTGTTCATCATTTAATTTGTTCATCTGCTTATCAACACTGGATTTATGCTACATATAATATTTAGTTTGTTTTTACTCTCTAACAATAGATACTCTAAACTGAGGAGGTATATTTCGAGCATCCAACCTGCTTTTTTGTGAGTGTATGTTATAAACCTCACTAAATACCACAACTAACAATAAAGCATTCCATTACAAACCCAAAATATTTAAAGACATCATCCCATCACAATACACCACATGTTGATCACAATAGACATCGCCATAAAATTCATTCCAAAACTACATTTTATCCGAACCTTCCCGGGTTGCAGTTGTAGGATTCGCTTTTCATCTTCAGGACGATCACGAGGATACACTCTCCATGAAGTTGCCCATGCACAAACATCATGTTCACTACGTTCACCATTTACAAATAATTCCTGAGGAAATGCACTATTTAAGATATAAACATGATAGAATAATATATACGTACAATGCTCGAACAGCTCAATAAATATAAAATGGTGGTCTTTCAACTTTAACGTTAATAACCTAGTTCTAAAGCACAGAAAAAGGAATGAATTACAACGACCTTATAAATTGACGGCGATAATAAGTAACCAAAAAATGACATTCATGATTACTTTATGTTTGGGATTAGAGTGGAGACTTTGCTCTAAATGACTGTAACAGTGTGTAAATGCATTTCATTATGTGGAGTTACTATAATAACTTGTTTATATTCCATTATTCCTGATTGAAGGGATAGCAAATAAATAAACAAATATACTAGACTTCATGACTTCATGTTATTACACTTGATAGCATAAGGTCTGGAATTCCACCTAAAATCTAGTCCCAACCGTACGGATTGTACATTTGTGCAATACTAGTTGACTATCTTATGTTGAAAGGGAATATTCAATATAGTTACAACCTTGCAAGGTGGTTGGTATTGGTCATTGGATACGCCCAATATTACCAGTAAGGAATTATTTAATTGTGTTAAAATCATATTTGGTTTCAGTATTGTAACCGTCAATATTCATTGTAATTTGATCTTGGAGCTGGATTGGACTATTTACTTCACAGTATTAAGAAAGTGAAAGAAATTAACAACGAACTAAAATATAAATTGTATTAAAATAACCCAGTTTACCCTGGGATATTATTTAATATATTGAAACAAGAAGCAAATATAATACACTAACCAATACCATATGTATGGAACAGATGGAAACTCAAAACCACTAAATATCAAGAAAGAATGGAGAACTTTAATTGATTCAATACTCATCTTATGTTAATTATCTAACAACACCAAATTATCAAGGAAGTTGTAGTAATTAGAAATATATTATTAATTTTAAATAACCAAGTGTACTCGACTAAACAATTTTTCTCATTTGGGTTTAATTTCAACACAAAACAAGAAGCTCCATTAAAATTCAGTCACCAGTTGTTTATGTATGTGTCTACATGATCCAACTGGTTAGATTAATCGGAGACACGAGAGCATCATTCAATATCCAGCGTGATCATAACATAATGCTGTGTCAACCTACAGGTATATACTGTGCTTCCACACCATGTAGGAATGTCCATCCAAAATCAAGATTCAAATTCAAATCGAATTAACAATTATTGGAATTATTTTTCGATTCTAACAATTTGAAATTAGGTGCTCATAGTGAAATGATTTATTTTTACTTCAGCGATTATAACTATAATTGAAAATATTATGAAACAAACATGCAATTCTGTAACACTTGTAAGAATTTCATTGGCATTTTAAAGAAATTATTGATTTTGGAATATTGCTATTAATCAAACTGATTTGTATAAGAAAATCCCTATCACCATATGTGTATAGGATAGACATCATGTGTGATTTTGAATACCGGAAACCCAACCGTTTTAATTTACAGAAATATATATCACACAAAAATATAATCGATTTGTTGATGAAAATTAGTCATCGTCTAATACAAATTGTGTTTTCCTACAAATAAAACATAAATAATGGTGATCCGCACAATTAGACATCCGACCGGAATAAATTATTTCCATTTCATCCCGTCACTACTTGTTACCAATCCACATATGCCTATCTTTATGAATATCGTTTCTGTTCTGAACGATCAAAACGTACAAGGAAGACTTACCGAGGAAAGTTGTTGAACAGCTTCATATAAGATGATGCGACTTTGTACGGAAATCCTCTCTTC
Source organism: Ciona savignyi (assembly GCA_000149265.1). Taxonomy (NCBI): domain Eukaryota; kingdom Metazoa; phylum Chordata; class Ascidiacea; order Phlebobranchia; family Cionidae; genus Ciona; species Ciona savignyi. The sequence continues at coordinate 202,721 of CH002022.1, forward strand.
GTCAATTCCCAGATGGCTGACTTTATGCAAACAATCACCCAAACAACTTGCTGCATTCTCATCGAATTCAGATTGAATATGTAAAACAATCTGGATCAAGGATAAGGAGGTGATTCATATTAATGTAAGTTATCATGCAATGGTTATGTGGTGTACATATACCCGATATGACATGGTACTTGCAGTTTGACAAGATCACAAGAATGGTTTGTAGTCAGTAAATATAAATTATCAACAAATGGAACTAAACACCATAATAGTTATACAAGAAATAACATGCTCATTCTTTAAACAGTTACTTCAACCCGATAAACACACATAATATATGTGGCACATAATATATTAAACAACTGAGAATGTAGAGGCAGCATTATAATGATGAATTATGCTTCGCACCAGTTTAACGTTTGACGCTTGGGATGTATAAAGTAAAGTGGCCAAAACTTAACAATCGAAAAATTTCCTTGAATATTTAAAACCCAAATTAAAAATCTTTGTTTTCAATAATTTTAAAGGACATCACTAATAACACTGTAGTGAACTACCACTGTAAAATGTGTTTTATTTTCATCATGTTAAATCTATTCGATGAAAATATAACCTGGCATTTGTAGTAAAATAGTGTAACACATATGCAATGTGTAAAATATGTCATGAATTTGTAATTTTTCTATTGCATGTAAAATCTGGCAATAGATGCATATATGCATTACCTTATTACTTTTAAGGATATATTGGTGATTAAGATAAATTTCTAATTCTTATAAAATGCAGTCTCGTTACAGTTCTCAGGTTGGTTTATTACATCACAATCCTTTGAAATGGTTTTCTCTTTTTACCCCCATGCACTATAATTATATTTGAAAGAATATTTCAGAATATTCATTCGATCTACCACATACATTCCAATTAACACAAAATTTATTCCTATTTTATAAATATTTTGATTTATTTATTTAGTTTTACATAAAAATTGGCAAATAGCAAGAACTGTTTGACAATATTATGTAAATTGATGTCCTGTTCAAGTCTGTAAATTAAATTCCAATATAAAATTAATAGGGTCAACCACGTATTTATCATTACTATTTATATTCATGTTTGAATAAAAATGAAATTAAACACGAGCAGAATTTAGAATACCAGGTGCTATTGGTCGGATAACCAAAGCTATTGCATCATGTTGTGTACGAGAGAACTGCTGTACAACAACATCGTAATAGCTGCGGTACAGTTATGTAAATATGCACATCTATAATAAATCAGTGATTGATGTGGAGCTACTTGAAGTATGATTCACACAATTTACCTTGTTTGGTCGATCATTGATAGCTGTGCACAAATCCCGCATACAATCGCTAAATTGTTCGCATTCCATTAAGCGAAGTTCATCAATATGTTGAATATGAGGAACCAGGTATTCAGCTACATTTCCCAGCTCTGTTTGTTTCAACACCAACTTCCTGATCTAGAATAGGACCTTTTAATTATCATCCATGATTTTAATTATTTTATAAATAGTTTTATTATCAAAGATGTCCACCATGCTGTTATTGTATATTAGTGTGATTCATATGGTTTGGTGAGCAAATGCTCTTGAGGTCTGAAAAATTTATTCTGGATTTGTGGTGACTTACACTATGCAGATTTTTTTTTAAAATATATTGTTACATGGTTAGCAAATGGCATTGGGTTTTTTGAAATGACCTTTTCATTTATGTTGATTTTTAGCAAGAAAGTTACCTAGCTGCATCTAGCTGCACAAACCTAAGCTATAAGTAATACTTAAAGCTGTCCTTCCTGGTGACCCTGAATATATTATTATCGGTGCCTGAATTATTATAACGATATGTAACATGATGCGGAAAAACAAAATTAAAAACAGTTAACCCAATAAAATCCTTTTTATGTCCTTTAGTTGTAATTGGCGGTCAGGGTTGATAGGGACACAGTTGTGGAGATACGGAACTGTGGTTGAGATTGATAGGGATACGGTTGGGGAGATACCGAACGGTTGAAGATACGGTTTTCTACGAAATTAAAACAAAGGCGATTGCAATACAAACACCCATTGTTACGTATTTCGGTTATAACGCAATTTATGATTTTTTTGTATTTCGGTTATAATGCAATTTATGATGGCCTTAGGATGTTTTTGGCGCCACGAAAGTGTGCCTATATAGGCAGCGTTTGTGAGGTATGAAACGTCTTGTGGGGTTATAACCTTGCCCACAGAGCGGCTTGCTAGAACATCGGGTCAAGCCTTAACCCAACCCGTTACGACGACCAATAAACTTCAAAAACTACAGCGAGCTCCACAATGGGACCCCTGTGAAATTGGACACCGCAACCTTTTCGAAACAGACAATTTTCAACGTAAACTTTAATTCGACATTTCAATTTTATTCACAACGATGAGTTGGTCAAGTCTCAAGTCATCTCTATTGTCCATGGACTGTGTATTATCATCGATTCAAGACGTCGACAAAAAACCTGAAAGACACACTTGGCAGATTTTAGAGCCATCAAACTAATCAGTTTTAAGTAGCACCGTCAAACCAATCAGTTTTAAGAAGCAAGTACAAAACGCCCCGATTTCGCTCGACAAAGTTGGCGACCATTCAACAAGACAACGCGCTCTATTCGACTTAAGTTAAAGACATCGTCGAAGAATTTCGTCAACGAACGAAGAAATGACGCCGTTATCTTTACGAACAATTCAGAGGATTGTAATGTTATTTATTTTTTGTTTTATATAGATATTATTTTATAACTTTTGTTAATAAATTTTTTGCTTAATTTGTAGTTTTGCAAAATCTCTAACGAATTGCAAATATTAGTGGTTCTGGATTGGTTCAATAGTACTAGGCTATTGCAAAATTGCCTAATCACTGTGTTTCATTTTACAGACATGCATAAAACACGAAGAGCAAACGCGCTTCTCCATCGATTTCATGTACCACACGCGTACAGTCTAAGTTTCTCACAGTCTGCATGCACTACGTCTTAGACCAGGTCGGTAAATGCTATCATGACAAGCAGTCATTCAGTCTAATACGCACATGAGTGTTAAACGAATAATGTTTTCTTAACTGCCCGCCCTTGAGGCATTTTCAGTGATTTGATCATTTTCAGTGGTTGATCGAAATGCACATAATTTGCTGGGAAAGAAAACTGCACTGATTTTAAATTTGGTGAGAGTAGGTCCACCAAGGGTTAATCAACTGGGCCCACCAACAGCAAATAAACTGGAGAATCCGGTATTATTATCCAAGTATAAAAGGCTGTTTACAGGCGTAGGATTGTTGAAAGATTTTGAACTACAGCTGCATGTGGACTAAGCCGTCTCTCCAATAGCTCAGCGAGTAAAACGAATTCCATTTCATTTGTGAGGCAAAGTGGACCGCAAACTGGATAAGCTGTTACAGATGGACATATTCGAAGAAGTTCGGACCTTCAACATGGATAATCACCATTTGTCGTTGCTCCAAAGCCAGATGGGGACATAAGAATCTGTGTGGACATGAGGAGAGCAAATGAAGCAATAATTCGAGAGAGACATTTAATTCCCACAGTGGAAGAACTGCTGCACAAGGTAAACGGCAGTAGGGTTTTCAGTAAAATAGATCTGAAATGGAGATTCCACCAAATAATGTTGGATGAGAAAATTCGTCATATCACTAATTTTGCAACGCATAGAGGGTTATAAAGGTATAAGAGATTAATGTTCGGACTAAGTTCAGCTCCAGAAAATAATCAGAAAATAATATGCGATGTATTAAAGAAGTGCAAAGGCGTGATAAACATTGCAGATGATGTTATCGTACATGGGAAAAATATGGAAAAGCACAATAGAAATCTGTTTGTAGTATTGGATAGATTACAAGAGGTCGGATTGACAGTGAATGAGAAGAAACGTCAATTCCGAATGAAGAAACTTTCCTTCTTTGGACACAATCTGAGTAAAAGAGGAGTACAGCTAAGCGAAGAAAAGGTTGAAGCGGTGCAGAAGGCAGAACCACAAAAATCTGCTTTTGAAGCGAGATCATTTATGGGTCTTGTACAATATTCAGCCAAGTTTATACCAGACCTAGCTTCCATAGCTAGACCAATAATGGACCTGACCACAAGGATCGAAAGATGGGTTTTGAGAATGCAAGTTTATGATTTTGAAGTTATTTACTGCCCAAGAAGAACCAACATTGCTGATGTGTTGTCTAGTTTAAACAGAAGTGGGAATAAGGACAAAGAAACAACATATGACTATGTGAGATCAGTAGGTATGAACTCAACTTCGAGAACACTTACGCCAAAAGAAATTGAAAGAGCGTCGCGCCGTGACCCTGATTTGGAAGAAATCAGAAATTGTATCAATTCTGTAGATTGGTCAAAATGTAAGATGAGCGGATACATACATGTCCAAGATGAGCTGTGTATGTATGGAAAGCTAATTCTCCAAGGAACCAGAATAGTCATACCACAAGAAATGCGGAAGAAAGTCGTTGAACTGGCACATGAGGGACACCAAGGTATCGTGAAAGCGAAGAACAGACTTAGAAGTAAAGTTTGGTGGCCGAAAATTGATAAAGATGCAGAGAAAATTTGCAAATGTTGTCGTAAATGTCAAGTGACAAATTAATTCAGTCGTCCAGAACCAATAGCAAGAGTCATTCCACCAAGCGGACCATGGCAAGACTATGCTGCAGATATCTTAGGACCTTTGCATAAGTGGAGATAATATATTTGTATTAGTAGATTATTACAACAGGTTTTATAAAGTGGCTGTAATAAAGACAATTACCATTGCCAAGATTATTGAACTGATGACACCTATCTTCGCAAGATATGAAATACCAATTTCATTGAGAACAGATAATGGACCTCAATTTGTTTCTGAAGAGTCCAAGAGTTTCCTGGAGGAACATGGAATTAAACACGAAGAATAAGACCGTTATGGCCGCAGGCTAACGATGAAGAAGAGAGGCAAAACAGGACATTAATCAAAGCGAGCAAGATAGCACAAGTAAAAAAGAAAAATTGGAAATGTAGTTGGCCAAATTTCTTACAGCTTATAGATCAACGCTACAAGTTTTTACTGAAGCTTCACCATATTTTATGATGTTTGAAAGAGAAATAAGGACAAAACTTCCTGAACTGTGTCGCGAGAAATCTTTGATCGTTGAAAAAATAAGAGATCGAGACTGGGAGAATAAACTAAAAGGGAAGGAATACACAGATAAGAAACTAAGAGCTTTGAAATCTGACATTGAAGTTGGAGATAAAGTGCTAATTAGAGCACCAAAGACAAATAAATTATCAACAAACTTTAAATCTCAACCATACAAAGTGATTGAAAGACAAAACAGAGAAGTTGTAGTGGAGAATGATGATGGCCAACTGAAAAGAAATACAACTTTTATAAAACCCTATGAACGAGACATAGAAGAAGAAGAGATTGTACCAGAACTGCACAACGAAGATAAGCAAAAAACCTGTTGCAGTCACATGCGATATACCAAAAATCATTGCGACGCGCCCTAAATCGAATCGAATTATTTGTAAGCCGGAAAAATACAATAATTATGTGTGTTCATGTGGTCCTAAACCAGGAACAATATATGCGAATGGGTTAAACACATTGTAACTGTAATAATGCAGTAATTATAGATTGTAACATGTAAATATGTTCATTGTTTTACCTGTGATAGATGTTTGGGATTTTTAACTGAAATTACTTTCCAAGTGTTCTAGTTCTTCTGTAAACTGAGTGTTTTAGTTATACGTACTTACCAATTGAATTACTTCTTTAAGTGTTTTAGTAGATACACAACCTGTTTCGTTACCTCAACAGTATAACTCTTTTATAACTAGCAATGCCTTTAATGTAAAAAAAGAGGGATGTAGTGTTGTTACTCTAAAAGCCCCTATTCCGATTACTTGTATATGATGTCTATGTAATATCCCGGATTTTAGCTTATCAAACGTGGTCTTTAATATTCTAATACTTGCCATAGCGAAGTGTTCTAAATACTGTGAGCGTGAAACTATTAATAAGGCACACAACGGAAACAGATAGCGTGCAGATAAAAGTAGGTTTAAATATAGTGAGGGTAGAAACATTATTGCCATGTTTTAGTTTAAAATGAGGTTTCTTTTGAACTTACTTTAACTAACCATATATGATACT
>CH002022.1:209007-233629 GCA_000149265.1 Ciona savignyi
TTTCATTGTTATGTCTGTTGTTAGGTATTGTTCTAGTTGTTTAATTATTTCTTTATCATCAAGGCTCATGCATCCAGCCTTGACACTTTACCAAGGTAAAGTATTAAAGTTGTCTTTCTTTAGATCAATTTCTTGTCCTGAAATTAAACTCAGCAATCATTTTCATTTTTTCCTTAAAATCTTTAATCTCCGAAGTTGGGAAGATGAGTTCCAGATCCGTTTTAGAAGTTGAGTTACAAATGCCAAACATGAATCTTGCCACAACTTCTCCACTGGAACTGTTCAAATATGAAGCTGTAACGTTGAAATTTTTGATATGGCATGAAGAGCATCATATAAACAGCAGTGAGAAATTCCTGCCACATGAGGTGTGAAAAGTAACTTCGCTTATGTCCTTCTAATATTTTCATTCTCATGCCTGATGCTTTGTCAACATATGTGTGCATAAAGTTGTTGGCCATTGTTTCTTTGATCTTAACTTTCTTGAAGTCCTTAATATTAAAAACTAGTTTTTGTTTGTGGAACCCTTTAAAAGCTAATTGGCTTAATTTAACCAGTTCCAAGCTGATTTTTTCTTCCGTCATGTCAGATTTTAGATGCTCAGAAGTCATGTAGTGAGTTAGTGCATAGATTAAGACTTGCGTCATTGAGTTTATCTCTTTGCCTGTAGATAGACAAATAAGAAGGCAAGCCATGATCAGAATGCAGTTAACCGGGACATAACACAAAGCAGAAAGGTTAGGTCGTTCCTTCAAATATTTTTTTATTTCAGGATACCTTTCACCACAGATTTGTGACCCAATATCATCTATGGCATCCTGATCCAGACCCAGCACTTCAAGAACGAAATATGGTCGACAATCAGGGTGTATCTGATAGAACTGACCTGGTCTAGAAGTCACAAGTTTTATGGCATTGGGTAGAAGTGTACCATTAAACAAGTTCATGATAATGTCGACCGGTTTCTCCTTGCCATTGATTGTGCAGCGGTGGGTCTTTTTGGAAAATTTGGTTGCAGCTTCATCTAATCCATCCATCACAATGACAACATTGTGATTATTCTGCAAAATTTCAATCAATGCTTTGTTTTCCTTGTCCGATTGGGTAGGGAACATAGTCATGCTGTTGTCAATGAGAAATTGAAGCGTTGTTACCTTTTTCTTGAAATTAACATTTTTTATTGAAATGTAAAACAAATATTCGGTGTCTGGTGAAATTATTTTATCCAGAATAGATTTAGTCACCATCTTGCTAAGGGTACTCTTTCCGATTCCAGGTAATCCTACAATACCTATAGTGTTTCCATGTTGTTTGATATACAGTTTTTTGGCTGCATCACTTTTGCATTGCTTTTCAGCTTCTATTGTAGCATTTTCTTTAGCTTTAGTAAAAATTTGGTTAATAGAAATTCTTAATGCATTAGATTGATAGATTGTATCTAGGCTCTTTCGTTCCATGTGGTTCTGCCAGTCATTACTTTTGTTCCAATCATCATCAGACCGTTGAATGACGGTAGATATTTGAAGTTGAACCCTCTCTATGGCTTGTTCAAGATGAATTGGCAGAACGGTTTCTCCAACAACTTCGTTTGCTCTAACAATCAACTTCTGCTTCAATTCTTCAGCTGAAAATATTTACAAAAATACGATTTATTCTGATTTTATTTGAATCGTGATGAAACTTTGTCATTTGTTAGACAACATGGTTTCGATATGCGATAACTAAAATATTGGGTAATAAACCAGGAAAATTCCCCTGGTACGTTAAAATCCATAAAAGTATTTTTATAGAAATTCCTCGGGGCCATGAAAAACTAAATTGGGCTGTTTTGGAATTTAGTTTCATTTCGCGACTGTGTTTGACAAGAAGACTTCCGGCCAGTTGGTCTAACGGTTAAAGTGCGTCGCCTTTTGATCAAAAGGTTGCAGGTGCGAAACTGGTCGCTAGCTAATCGGTTGTGTCCTTGGGCAAGGCACTTTACGGACATTGCCTAAACCCAGCGGATTAATGGGTTCTACCAAATTGAAGAAACGTGTCTATCATATACAACACACTGCAATAGCTCCGGTAACCCGACGATGGGCGCGAGGTGATCTGACGATTGCCCGTGTGTTAACCCCCTTGGTTTTTCCATTCACGGGGATAAAGATGAATATCTTATCCTATCATATATCCTATCCTATCCTATCGTTGAAAAATTTTAAGGGGCCAATTATTGCAGAAACTGAAACAGTTATAGCAATAGCAAATGCAGCTTGTTGTTTTGTGGGGTACTTCATTTTTTGCTTTGTTAAAGTTAGTGTTGGCGCCTATTGTTAGAGCTAAATTTGGCTTGATGTTACCCAACTAACAGACCTCAGCCAAGACTACTAAACTAGCTGACAATCCGATGCTTTACAAAAGGTTTCTTTATTGTAGATTAGTTGACTGCATATGTTTAAACTGATTGGTTATACATGCATGGAGATAAGGCTCCAAGCAGACATTGCTTAGGACCGTATCCCAGGACGCGTTTCTGATAATAATTTAATGCAAAGAGTTTATACACAAAACGTCAGCTTGTAACGTATGGCATAACGTGTGGCGGATTATGTAGGAAGTGATGGTTCTGGGATTATAGCCGGTTTACAGGAAAATAATTAAAGCTAAATTCTGTTTGTTACTTATGTGGGGGCCATGTTATCTAACAATTCGAGTAAATCCGACTCCCCTTGTTGGAAGATGTCAGTGCGATGTGCCTGGCATGATTCAGGAACATATCTTCATTTTTAGAGAATTGCCGTCGGTTAATGTTTTTTTTAAATGCAACAGTGACCAACGGGCCAACATTTTACCTAATTTGATCAAAAGTAGAGCAGCGGTTTAGGAGCTGTGCCAAAACAACTATTTTTTTCGAAAAAAATACCGTTTTGGATTTGATTGAACGTCTTAGGGAAAATTCCAAAGATTTACCACCAAAATTTTGGTTTTTGCATATCTTGACAATGTTGTATAACAAATGACAAAGTTTCCTTGCGATTCATTTACTCCTTCTGGTAGATGTCGGTGCGACATGCCATGCCTGTCAAGCGTTAGGCAAAACAATGGACAAAACCACATATGTGTCCCATTTTTTTCAAATGAGACACATACATAGAGGTGGTTAAACACGTCGTTGACACCCTGTACTTAATTGTGGTTTTCTGCGTAAACGTCCTCCCTCGACTCTACTACTGTCTTTTGTATTTAGTCGATCAAAGCTTCACTAGTTTGATAACAACAATTGTATTGAGCAATTGAGGCGATTAACTTAGTACCAGTTACGAGTTAAATTGTTAGATGTTTCAACGAGATATACAAGATGTTTCTTCTTAATGCGTTAGGATCCCCATTACGGGCTCTCTGTTAGGAGCCCTTCACGAGCCAAACTGAAATAAACTTATATAGCCAAAGTGTTCGACAGCTGCGGTAATAATAGTTCAGTGATGACGCTATGTCAGCTGCAGCGATCATAATTCGTATGTAAGCACAGGAGGTCGCTACAGTTTATTTAGCACAGGTTGTATATAATTTAAGGAATACGGTCGTATCGCCGAATGGTTAACGCGACCGATACATATACCGACTTATATATAAAAAAAACGGTCCTTGTGACGAGCCCATTATTGGTGCGAAACGTGGCTCGGTTAACAATACAAAATTGAGGCATAAACAAATGGATTTGCGAGTTACCTTTAATTTTTGATTTTCATTCCCCGTAAAAATTATATTCTTGTATGTTGATAATTGTAAAACAGACAAATATTGCAAACATTATAAACTTGACAAAATAATGATGGGATAATTTCTCCGGGTAAACTGGTTTATTTTAACTCTTAATATTCAAACTATTGACGATCATAAATCACAACTAACCAAGTGGGTTAACATCAACAGGCGGAGGTCTACGATATTGTTTGATAACAAGGTCACCCTGCACATTATACTGTCTTGCACCGATCGGTTGTCCCTGCTCATCTACGTGGGTAGGGTTGGATGAAGAAGGTTGATTGCTCTGTGGAAGATTTTGCTTGTTACGAATATCAGGTTTTTGTGTAAAAAAATTCTCGTTAATGTACAATATTCGCCGGAATCAGTGTAATTATTAATTTTCTTTCTATTTGGTCTTTTTTGGTAATAATACTGTTAATTATAATCGTGTATGATGGGTTTTTCGACATTACTCAGCTACGATAGTTTTCGCGACACTACACAGCTACGATACTAATACACGCGTATCGTGATTATTGTACCACAGACGCTTTGCATAAAATTGACGCAAATACACGGACTATTTATTTAGTAGGTATAAAGAGTGGTTAGGTATTACACATCGGTTTGTAAGGATAGAATAGGATAGGATATTCATGTTTATCACCGTGAATGGGAAAACCTAGGGGGATATCACACGGGCAATCGTCAAATCACTTCGCGCCCATCGTCGGGTTACCGGAGCTATTGCAGTGTGTTGTATATGATAGACACGTTCCTTCAATTTTGTAGAACCCATTAATCCGCTGGGTTCAGGCAATGTCCGTAAAGTGCATTGCCCAAGGACACAACTAGCGACCAGTTTCGCACCTGCAACCTTTCGATTGAAAGGCGACGCACTTAACCGCTAGACCACCGGGCCGGACATATTAAGCTTATTGCAATAATTATTATAGTTATTATGCGTATGAAAGAGCTTAAATATTCACCCATTTTCGGAGAATCCCCCGAAATGCAACTCCAAGGACATGTCTAATCCATTTAATTCTATTGAATGTGTTGTGTTGGCTAATAAAGTTTGTGTATGCAGTGGCAAATTCGTAGTGAATTGCGCTAATTCCCCGAGATACCTAATAGTATAACAACGACGGACGTTTTGTGATTTTTTCGCTTTGATTATTTTTTAACAGCCAATATTTCGTAACTAATAATGGATATTCGCTTTAAATTGTAAAGATAGTTATAGGTCAGACATGGGCAAACTACGGCCCGCGGGCCAAATCCGCCCCGTCGACTATTTTATTCCAGTGCACCGGATGTTATCGACATGTTGCAAGACTAAATAGTGATGTCACAGCTAATTTTGTGTGTCGCATAACTCAAGATTGCTTTTTGGTTTTAACCAGTAATGTACTGTATTTCTTAGTTTAGTGTTTTTTTTCTATCAACAGTGACACACTATATGTGAGTGGCCTCTAGATCACTTGGCCCCCAGTCTAAGAATTATATAATTTTGGCCCAGGATATAAAAAGTGTGCCAACCCCTGTTATAGGTAAATACAAATGACTAAAAAAGACATGTTATATAATTGTAAGCTAATATGTTTCAGATATGCAGTGGCCGGATATGACATTTGGCTCAAACCTATTAATCAGCATATTTTAATATTCTGCTTAGTCACAAAAGTTATCTCCTATATTTGATACATTTGGAAGCAGCATATGTTAGGTTACTTAACGTCTTATAATGCAGTCTGCTGGTTTGTCGTCTATTTGATGGAGGGTCGCCGTGACCGGAGAGTAGTATATAATGGCGTTGTGAACTGGGTGACTGATCAGCCTTACATAAAACAACCAGATTTTCAACTCCTTACGTATTCTTATTCAAATCGAATTAAAGCATGTGAATTAATAAAAGTGTCGAAAATGGACAACGGAACAATACATAGCAAGAGTGTCGAAAATGGATGACGGAACAATACATAGCCATTAATTCGCGAATGTACTGTAACGCGTTTCTGCCAGAGTCAAGCGCTGAAAGGCGCTGAAATGTCTAACATTTTTTAATCTAAATGGCATTTGGGTGAATTTTTAAAGGCCAAATGGTGTGGTTAATGCAGTTTTGGCAATGTCTTCTGGTGCCACAGGAATATGAAAGTACACTTTGATTAGATCAATCTTCGAGAATATCGTGGTGCCATGGAGTTCTGCTGAAAAATCCTGTATGTGAGGCACCGGGTATCTGTCCGGTTTCGTGATGGAATTGAGTCTTCGGTAATCTCCACATGGTCGCCAATCATTGTCAGTGTTTATTGGTACCATGTGTAAAGGAGTAGCTCAATCATTCAACAACGGTCTGATGATTCCAAGGTCCAGCATGTGTTGGAATTTCCGTTTTGTAATTTTAAATCGGTCTGTAGCCAATCCAAGATGACAAAATAGACAGAGGGTCCGGAAGTGGTTGTGTGGTGAGTTATGGAGTGTTTCACAGGTCTATTGCTGTGATTTGCATGAATGATATCTGGGTAATGACGTAAGATGTCTTGAAATGTGTTTGTGATTGTTGATGACATGAATGTAGGGTTAATAGAGGATACTGATGATTCCAGACCGTTAACGCACAAGTGCGTATTAGAATTAACGAGATTGAATTTTGCATGCCATGTCTGTAAGAAACCACACTTAATTGGCGCCTGTCGCGACTTCAAGAATAAATACTAGAAAGTGTCAACCACGTGTTTAACCACCACTATTTGTAATGTTGTATACCATATATTCATGCTACAGGGTCCCTAACCACAATTTGTATTTTATACACCGAGTATGTAGTTTGTTTCTGCAAGCATAAACGCATGAGTCCCATAGTTAACCAACCAAACTTAGATAAACGTCTTAAATTTACGAACATTTCACCACATGTTTTAAATTAAAGCTTCTTTTCAAGCGCTGTAGTGAAATGAAACTAAATTCCCAAAACAGTCGGATTTATTTTTTATGGTTTCGGGAAATTCCCCTGGGTTTAGTAGACAAGTTTCTGTTTTTAAAAGTGATGGTCTAACACAGTGGTTCTCAAACTTTCCGAGCTCGTGGCACACTAAGAAAATTCTAAAAAAATCGCAGCACACTGAAACAAATTTTAAGGAAATTTTATGAGATGGGTGTGCTTGTCGTTTGTCACAATTAAGATTGCAACGAGGCTCCATCTTTGACAAACACAACCGCATTTCGTCGTCAATTCCCGGTATTCCTTTCTCGTATTTTGCTCTGTTAGTGCAGACAATCCGAATTCACAGAGCCACAAGGATGCAAATGGCAGAATTATTTTTAAGGCTTTGATACCGATCGATGAATAGGTTTTGTATACAGATAGCCAAAACTCTTGAAAAATTAGTTCTTGAAAAAACGGGTCATTTTTCAAGTCGATGAGCTGCTCGTCTTTGGTAGTAAGATTGATTGAACTATTGACTCCAAATAGGCTAACCACCCAACCAAACTTATTAACAGGGAAAGTACTTTTTGAGTAAAAGCTGTAGTCCAAACAATGTGTTTATAATTTATAGCAAAATGCTCTGTTTAAGTGGGATTCATCGACAGCGGGAAAAATATTAAAGTTGTTTTTTGACACTTTAGTTTTCCACAACGTCAGTTTTTCATGAAAAGATTGTAGTTTCGATGTGACTGGTATATTGTTTTCTGACAGCCCTTGAAGACTGAAATTCAAATTGTTTAGTTTGTCAAATAAGTCAGAAAGGAACAAAACTTTTACCCACTTTTACCCAACCTTCGTCCTGAAGAAAACATGCGAAGCTTACGAACCTCAGTATGATACAGCAAACATTCATACTAGGAATCCATGGCTTTGCAAAGCTGAGAACAAAAATCGACTTTGTAACGGCCGAGATTTAATGAACTTGGTTCATCACGACCTTTAAATCTCAAGGAAAAGATTTGGCCACGAGCGCTTCTCTGTGAATCATGCAATGCACAATTACCACATTTGGATTTTTTTAAAGCACAAACGTAACATATCCTTTGTGTTTTCCTTGTATCAAAGGACAACCATCAGTACAAACGCTTACGCAGTTTCTCCACTCCAACTTGGAAAGCAAAACGTTTTGGAAAAACGTCAGTGTGTGCCTTTTTACGTTTTGCCAATAGGTTTGCTACTTTGTATCTCGCAATCAATCCCTTTTCCGGCAGTTTGAGGTAGCCATTTAATTTCTTACCCTGTTTGTTTGTTTGTTTGTGACATCAGATTTACAAAGTAAATTTTTGATTTATTTTTTAACATGGGGTGAGTCGTATTGAGGTGCCTCGCGAGCTTGCTTGGAACCAGTGCTTCATTTGACAAGGCTGTATTGCAGATGATGCAAAAAGATGTTAGTTATCTTAATGTCCTAAGGCAATAAACCTTAACTGAATAGAATCTTCTTTATATTTTCATTTGTTACACTGTCGGAGTATTTTCCGTTTTGCTGTGCCGCCACTTGTTCTCTCAAAAAACTTCTCCATTCTTAATACACTACATATTAACAACTGACACTTAATAAAAGTTTAAATGGGATCCAATAACTAAAGTTTGCTTATGGAATAATCTTAGTAATAAAATGGTTTCTCTTTTGTCATCTAGGTAGCTTTCATGCTGCTTAACTCAGCGTGCAGTACAAAATCTCATGCATGTGTAAAAAAGACATTAATACACCACACTGAACAATGAATTGTGTTTGTGACATGACAATCCCCCTTAATCTATCGCTACCTATAGTGATACTGTCTACTCTACTTGCTACAAAACTAGGGAAAGGACATTTCTGTGCATTAAAGTCGCCTATGTCCAATTCGCCCACTCGTGACACAAAGAGGTTTCCTACATAATTTTGCAAAATTCCAAAAGTTTCGCAGCACACCTGAGAATCTCAGGCGGCACACAGTTTAAGAAACACTGGTCTAAGATTTTCACCGAATCGGAGCAGAAGCTAATTTATTAAAAAAAAACGTTTTGGTTTTTAACGTCTCAGGGGAATCCCCCCGTCTCAGGGATTTATCACCCCAAATTTTGGTTTCTGCATATCTACACCATGTTGTCTAACAAATGGCCAATTTCTTTGCGATTTTATTACTCCTTCTGGTTGATGTTGAGGCGACATGGCATGTCTGTCACAATCATGAATTCAGTACAAAATCGATTTTTTTTAGGGTATTTCCCTAGGTAAATTTTTTATTTCTTTTAAGTGTTAAATCAATGACTAATACACTTACTTTTCACCAAATATGATTCAAATTTGAGCAGTCGCTATGCCACAAAAAACTATTTTTTCATTAAAAATTCCGTTTTGGTTTTTAACCTCCCAGGGGAATTCCCTTGATTTATTAACCAAAATTTTGGTTTCTGCATATCTAGACCATGTTGTATAACGAATGGCCTAGTTTTATTGCGATTCCATTATTCCTTCTGGTAGAAGTCGGGGCGACATGCCATGCCAGTCAAACCTTTAACGAAAAAAAAGAAAAACAAAACGGACAAAAACAATATGACCCATAATTACGAACAACGTAATCTCGTAATCCGGGAATGCGGCATATGCTTTAAAAGCTTTAAGGCAGGCCATTCCGTGCGAGAATGCCCACAACAAAAATCAAATGCAGTGTAAAAGGTTGCACCGGCAACTTCCACCACACCTTGCTCCATGACCCGAGCTGGACCCCAGAACTCCAGATAGAATTGAGAACAAATCGACCGTTAAAGCATGCATGCACTCTCTTGGCGTTAAGAGAAATATTATGATACCGACTTCCGCTTATTTAGACATTGTCACCGTACGCGTTAGAAGCGGAAGCAAAGAGACGAGAGTATACGCTCTTCTCGATTCCGGAGCAAATCGCACATTCTGTGACCGTCGACTGGCCGATCAGTAAAAAGCTACGCCAACTGGTCGAGCCGCGAACTTTGACTTGTGTACAATGACTACTTCAAAACCGATTAATGTTAAAACAACTTCCGTATCATTAACTGTTCTTCCGCTTGCAGGCGAAAAACTTGAACTGCCCGACGTTGCGCTCATCAAGGAAATTCCCGCTACACCGAGCAAGATTCCGGAGCCCAATTAACTGAACCGATATTAGTACCTTCGTGGAGTGGACCTGCCACAAATTCCCGACGGTGAAGTGATGCTGTTGATCGGCAACGACAACGCAATTGCACACCGGTGCCTAGAAAGTTGCTTCGCACCAAATCCACGCGAGACGCCTGACGCTATCCGGACCCCCTTGGCTGGCTGTTAAAAGGACCGTCGCTGGACAGCTCGCCGAACGAAGAGGGCGCAGCCGGATTCTCACTTCAAGCCACAGCATGCTCAGGATGTTAAGAAGTTATAAAGGATTTATTTATCAATGACGTGGTTGATTTGTTCCCTTCCTCAGATACTGCTGTAACCGATGACGTGGAATTATTGATGTGCTGGCTTCGAAGCCACAAGAAGCCGTCGGAGTTTGGCATGAAGTGCTCAAAAGAAGACGTCATGGCTTACAATATAATGAGACTATCAAGTTTGAAGAAGCGACTGGCGAGAGACGGCGGTTTTTACCTTAAATATACGAAATACATGACGATGCTGTTGGACGATGGGTACGCAGAAGTAGTACGGTACCTCCCACATCATCCTGTAATTAACCCAAAGAAACCAAGCAGAGATTCCGCAGAGCACGCGTCGCTATCGTATTAGACATGGAAGCAATGTTTAATCAAGTTCTGGTTGCCCCAAACGATCGTGACGCTCTGAGATTCTTGTGGTGGCCAGGAGGCGACCTGACCAAATCACCCGTTCCGCACCGCATGAAAGTGCACCTTTTTGGCGCCCGCTCTTCACCGTGCTATGCAACTTTCTGCCTGAGTGAAACCGCCAGGGAATTTGGCAAGTTTTTTTTATAAATGAGCAAGATTTGCCTAATAAAAAATGTTGTGTGTACAATGTCATTTCTATCCTAAAAAAGTCGTCCGTTTACGACGGGGGTTAAAGTGGAAAGTTACAAAGTCAGTTTCGACGACAATCCGTTTAAAGTAAAGAACAAAACTTGTCACATTCACTCTAAGTCACATTCACTATTGCATATCCACCTGGTGTTATGGTAATAATCAAATGCTAACCAAATTAGAGCGAGTGTGCAATAAGTTCATTCGCCTAATATTTAACCTTGGTAAACGCGATAACACAGTTTCTATAATGAGACAACATGGACTTTTAACAATTTATGACATGCACAAATTAGAAATATTATCCATAATGCACAAATGCCATAACAACACACTTCCACCTGCTCTCCACAATTGCATACCCAACAAACCTAAAACTACTATGAAAACCAGAAGCAATTCCCAATTTTTAATTCCTTTTTGTAACAAATCCCTATCCCAACAATCCCTGAAATACATAGGCCCAAAGTTTTGGCAACTACTACCCAACAACATTCGTGAGATTAAATCGCTCAAAAAGTTTACTAAAGCTGTCAAACAACACCTCTTGGAAGACCCTCATCCGCTTCCCTAGTTATACTAATACTTTACCCCAAATAATTTTTTTTTTTTTTTTTTTTATTTTTTTTTTAAGATGATAAATCCCCTTTGTAAGTTTAAATTTCATTTACTCCTTGCACAAATAAATTCCTAATAATCTGCTTTACCTTTTCTATCCCTTTGCATATATTGATACCTGCATGCATTTCTTTTCACTTGTTTTCACACGTTGATTTCCCTATTAAAATCACATGCATAAAGTTTCCAGATTTTGTTCTTTTTAAATTATAATCACCACATTAAAACACAGTCTTGACTTCCTTTGCATGTTAACAATATTGATTTGTTTAATGTTTACACAAACACAAGTGTTATTTATGGTGATGTTTTATCACAGTATTCTCTGTTACTTGGTAAGCCTATGGCACTTTTGGTTTTTCTGTGAAATAGTTTTTGCCGGCCCTAACAGAGGCTTCTGTATTTTATAACTTACCACTTTAGTTCTTTTTATTTGTTTTTGGTTTTTATAATATTTTTCACCACCCACAATTGCACACTACCCTGTTCCCCTAACCTGTCTTTATTTCTATCTATTTCTCGATTTCTTTATTGTCTTGTAGTATTTTTACAACCATACTGCCAAGTCTCTATTGTTCCAGATTATCGGTCACCAAAATTTCATCTACGAGGAGAAGGTCGTCCGGTTTTCTTGCGTGGCTCCTCCTCCTCAAATTTACTATTCGAGAGTTGGCGGTGTGTTCTCCAGAAGAAGATGTCAATCAATATTAAACTAATATGTCTCAACAAATCTGCTTTAATATAATCGGATCCTTGCTGCAGTCTTTAGTATTTTTCACTTGCTAGCAACCCTTTTTTGGCTTGCTATTTATTTATTTATTTTTTCTTATTTCTTATTTATTTATTAATTTATTTATTTAAACATTTTGTTTGTTTTGTGTTGTTTTGCGCTTTTTTTGTTATTTATGGTGCACTAGTGTAGTGCTCCTCTTTTCGCACTCCTACATAAGTGCTCTAATGCATTAGTGTTATGCAATCTGCGTGCTAAATGAGAATATTTAATGTAAATATGCCCCGGTAAGTGTGCTTGAAACAAATAGTGTCATCTGACATTAGTGGAATTTCATTTTAGGGGGTTTTTCTTTTTCCACTCTGGTCCACGCTTTCGGGCCACACCTTCTCCTAAAGCCTGCTCCCCCACAGTACTGGTCGCGCTTTACCGCACACTTTTCTTCAGGGCTTTATATCGTTTGATCCTAATTAAATTTGGATTTGTTCTTTTGCCTAGGTTTGGCGGCCGCGTCCGCTATATTTATTACATTATATCCCTTTTTTTTAATGACGTGTTTTAACGACTGTTCGTTTTGCCGTCTTTTCCCGTTCCTGTGTCGAGATTATATTCGTTTGCCATTTTTAAAAAACTGGGGCAAAAAATGAATAAACTAAAAAACTAAAACTAAACTTGACAATACCATATTTATAATTAACCGCAATTTTTAATGTACGAGCTACAAACATCCTCGTAAAACCAGTTTACATGCAGCATAGAGTGCTTTGTAACGAACCTACAAAGGATGGTATGATAAGCAAAAAAGCACGGCGCAGATCCTGAAGCGAGGATTGGACTGGCTACTAAACATCCGGTAGTTGGGGCAGCTGAGCATTTATTTGGATCATTGAATTTAACTTAAATAGCTGAAACTGTTAAGTGTGGTTTCCTTCATACATTCGACGTCATATTTTAATTCGTGCGCTTCGCATTCTATGTATGAACGAGATAACTTTGTACAGACGAATTGTAACTAATAAACTATATAAACAAATATTTTATATTGTTATTGACCACTGTTTAATATAATTTAAAAATTAAGTATCAAAACGACCACCGTATATCTCTTAAACAATGAGCTAAACATAAATAAGCATAAAGTGGTAAAGACGACAATAAAATGTATTGATTAACCAACAACTTCTTCACACAACATTGAATATGAAGTTTAGGTAACTAGAAGATACATTACCAGGACACGAACATAACTACACGCAGAATCATATATCGTAAAGTCATATTGTGTTTTTGGAATATTAGTGATTGTCACGTGGTGGACACTTGTTAATAATATTTTTTTTCTTATCATTTCTTGCATAAAAAGTTGCAAGTTTACTAAGGGATAAAGCTGGGAAGTTCTTATTTCAGTTTTGACTACAATTAGTTTAAAGTACAGAACCAAACTTCACTTTAACATGATATTAATCTTGTACTCTTTTAATGCACTAATCGCAAGCTATAAACGTCTACATAGACAAGGATACCGCATCCTTCAGTTTTTTTAACCGAGCCAAGTTTCGAACCCATGATGGGATCGTTACTCGGGCCGTTTTAGTATTGTAGTCGGTATATGTATGGGTCGCGTTAACCATTTGGCCACACGACCGTATCCGCGACTTACAGGTGACGGTATGATAAGCGCACGCAGCGCAGATCTTCAAGCGATGGTTGGACTGGCTAGCATACGTCCGGAAGGTGGCGCAACAGCGCTAGTGGCCATATAACGGCAAAATACGTTTTAAAAGATTGGGCATTTGTTTTACTTTTTACATCTGTGTAACCTTTGTCGAAGACATTTGGCCGATTGGCTGCTGACAGTAATCCACACATTGTTCGATGTAATTGTGTGTTATCGTGATGATTCACTGTGAGTGTGTCTAATAAAGTAAAAAATTATTTTCAAAATAGTACGGTCGAAACACCTTACACCGATTATACGAGGTACAAATGGTGCCAGAACCCAAACTGTTCTGCATGCAGTAACATAGCGTGCAGACAGTCATATTGCATTTTAGAAATTTTAATGGTTTCCACGTGTTTAACACTGTGAATTTGTGTTTCATTTTTTAATACAGTATCTTTTTATTGTTAAATATATGTCTGTTTAAGTAGAAAACTGGAATTTAGTATAATAATAACTCATTCGGTGCTCGTTTTTGAGCTGCAAGCGTCCCCATTACGACCAGCTTACATGCAGCAGCAAAAGGTGATTTTTACAGGATAAAGCGACGTACAGGCGTTGGTGCGATAAGTGCACGAAGCGCAGATCCCGAAGCGAGTGGTGAATCGGCTATCGCATGCCCGGAAGGTGGCGTAACTGAGCATTTAAAGTGATTTTAAGTTAACTGACGCAGTATGGTAAGGTCGTGTGGCCGAATGGTTTGGTGACCAACACTTATAAAAAAACGGCCCGAGTGACGAGCCCATTATGGGTTCAAAATTTAGATCAATAAAAAAATAACGCAGTACGGTCATCTGGCCTAATAATAAGCGCTACTTATACATATACCAACTATATACAAAACGGTCTGAATGAACTCATATATTCGACGTCATACTTTGATTCGTGCGTTTTCTATTCCATGTGTGAACGAGATATATTTGTACAAAAACAATCTTATTGGCCAGGCCATTCAAAGGTTCTAAACTCAGATTAAAATCAAATCAAACCAGAATCCCTGAACAGCTAAACACGTATGTGGCACTATGCGCGACTCATTCATACACATGACGCCAATTAATTTATTTTATTTAATAACTATTGTACTCTTTTAATAAACGAATTGGAAGCTATAAGTTCTCTATAAAACCAGTTTAATACAGCAACATAGGTTGGGTTGACAGGATGAAGGGACCTACAGCCGATGGTGCGATAAGCGCATACAACGCAGATCCTAAAGCGAGCGTTTGTACTGGATATAATCTCCCCGGAAGATGGCGCAACGGAACTCAGGAAAAGTGATTTTGACCAAGTTAATAAAACTAGGGCTGTGTACGGTCGTGTGGCCGAATGGTTAACGCGACCGATACATATACCGACTCATATACAAAAAAACGGTCGTAGTGACGAGCCATCATCGGTTCGAAACTTCGCTCGGTAAAAAAAAGATAAAAAAAAGTTAATTGACGCAGTTAGGGCGAATTTATTTGTACAACAACCTTTGTTTTAACGGGAAATCCCCCAAGATTGTTTTATGTCTTGGCAGGAGCGAGGAATAAATTGGATAGCATATGCCCGGAAACTAGCTGAACCTACATTGCTCCTACTTGTTAAAACCATTTGTGTGACTTTTATAAGGTACATCATCTCATGTTAATTTGATATGTTTATACAGAAACATTAATTGGTTATAACTCGTATAATTGCGGTTGCATCAGCAGGTTAGCGATTCTGGCGCAATAATTGATGATGTTTATGTTTATCTTTAAAAATTTTCAATGGCTTTATCATTTGGACAATCTTTAGATTACGTTGCTCCTACCGTTCGGTTATGGTACTTATTGCAGTGTATTAAAATAATTGAGGGGTTTATTTTAATATAAAAATGTTTGCATGAAATATACATCCCTAGGTAAAGTTATGTTATGTTTATTCTTACTGTCTTGAAGAGAGAAGAACATAGTATGCCCAAACTGAAGCACAAACCGTGATTAAACAGGATATAATATGCCCGAAAGATTAGGGGGCATTAACTGGAAGAAATCATTTTATTAAAGTCAACTGACGCTAGTTGAGCTAATTTCCCTCTTACATTCGGCGTGATACCGCTAAGTTGTTCGGCCATTACGCAGCCTAAATGCGCTCAGAAATTATACCTTACAGTTTTAGCTCACACTGGGGACATTGTTTGAGTGAATGTCGACCCAATGTTTATGCATCATATGGGACTTGGTATAATATTAATCATTTCAAGCAAATAGAACAACTTACCGCGGCTTGTTCCTCCGGCTCCATAACAGCTTCTCACACTTTGTGCTTGAAGCCTCCGCAAGAATCGCTTGGGTCTACGCGTCGTCTTCGTCGTTTCCACGCATTCATCAATTAAGTAGATTTCTGCATGGAATGGTAAAGAATAAGTTAATGTTCGCGCTGACAAATACAAATTACCAATTTTACACCTACATTAATTATATAAGTTATCAAGGAATTATTCGTACACATACACCCAACACAACCTTTCACTTTGCACAGGGAAATCCAGCACGAATTCTCGTTTCGCCGAAGTCTCTCTCAGCGATTCTTTTGTTCAATTAGTAGTTTCTACATGGTAGATTGGGGTTAAAGTCATTATCATCATGATGATAGATTAGGGTTAAAGTCATTATCATTATGGTAAATTGGGGCTAAAGTCATCATTAATGATTAAAGTTGTAAATTAAAACATTTAGATAACAAAAACGAAAACAATCACCAGGAAACAACATATTATTCAAAGGGTGATGGGCCCAAACAACATAAAAGTTAAAATAGTGTAATTCTCAGCAGAAACTGGAGGTCAAAACCGGGACTCGTGTCGTATTTTGCACCTTTTTACGTTGCACAGGCACTCGACAAAACTACCAACCGGATAAGAGATTTATTGCAAAAAAGTTTCACATAAACAAAGTAATATTTATTAAATACGACTCCGCTCACGCTTTTACTGTGTTGTCGAAATCCCAGCAAGGAACACGGGATACTTGTTTTATCTCCACCGATGTCCGTTCTCGTGGATTCTTTCCTCCGCAAAAGCTGTTTTTCAGGTTTTCTGCAGATTTTGATTACATTTAAATAAGTATTAATCGCACAATTTTCCAGCCTCATGTTTACACTTTGTACAGGAAATTTCAGCAATGGTCAAGGATTACTCCCCCCTGGACACCAATTTCCTTTCTTTTGATAGTTTTACAGCTTTCTGCGAAGAATATATTGATTAGATATTCCTCAAAACTGATTTCCCTTAAATATTCTACGCGAAATGATACATAATTTCTTATAGGAAATCAAAAATCTTTAAATAAATATTACAATGCTTTGTCATTAGTAAATAATGGTATAGTGATCAGTGTTTTGTATTATTCATCACACGAGATAATAGTAATAATATTCACTGGGCGAACCTCTCACTTTTATCCGGCAATTCAAGTAAGGATCGGGGATAACTTTTCTCTTCTACCGGTTAGCTCAACGTCTTCCCTGCCGCAAATAGTTTTCTGCCAGAGTAATATGTTCAAAATATAGTTTTTGTTAAATACTGTTTGATGGTGTACTTTGAATAATTCGTCATGAAAAGTCAATGTAGTTTTGGCACATTGATTATTTAGACGTTCCTTCAATTTGGTAAAACCCATTATTTCACTGGGTTTAGACAATGTCCGTTAAGTGCCGTGCCCAAAGACAAAGCCGACAGGCTGCCGACTTGTTTTGAACCTGCATCACTTCGGCGGAAAGGCGACGCACGAAACCGGTGGTTCTTAAAATGGGGGGCAGGGTATCTTGTAATTTTGTTCGTAAAAAGGTTATAAAGGAAATTAAGATATACACATACACAGAAAATTTAGAAAAAGTTAAAACGACATTCCCTTTCCATTTTAAGGTTTGTGGTCTTTAGCGCCATTTTAATGATGGTAATACACATTGACAGAGGTATTTACAGGACTGTTATTTTTATTTGCTTAATATTAGTCAAGGCGCGAATTATAAGTATGTAAAGGGGGCGCGGCTTAAAAAGAACCCTGCACTAAACTAAGCTTATGGGCGGATAGGTAAGACTAATAGTTGATTATTCTATTGAATAAGGTGATTAATGGAACAGATAAGTATTTTTTTGTTTTTACTGACCCTCTAATCATGTGGGAGAGTAAAGCCCTATATTCGCTAGGACGCAAACCTGAAAAGCAACGCACAATCGCTGGGAGCCGTAGATATTTATAGCAGTATAGTATAGAGGCTGATGTATGACACTATTTCTGGGCCGTATAACAAACCCGACCGGACTTACCTTTTACTTTGTACAAGTGATTCCAGTAATGAACTAGAATTCCTCGACCACAACTACCGATTCGCTCGACGTATTTCCTTCTTAGAATAAACGATTTGCCCCACAGAAAGTGGAAAAATTAATAAAATACACAGTCAACTTTCTGAAAATCCACAAAATAGATATAAAATAATAACCAACGTATTGTAAATTTAAACTTATTGTCGATTCTTTTGCGTGGACGACCTGCAATTCCGCCCAGAATACACTATGGTTGCGTTGAAATTATTCACACGTATAATGTCTAATCGTCTTGTTACAGTTAAACTCGCACGCTATATTTTTGTCTTTAATGTCCGGTTTTCTATAAATAAAATAAAATTTTCTATAAATAAAATTAAAAAAAACGTTGTGAACTTACGATGCAGATGTTACACTTACATTATGCATTATATGCAGCAATTCAAGCACAAAACTGTAGAGTGTCAATCATTTTTTAACCACCACTACTTGCGGAGCACATGCTAACTATAGTTTTATATAATTATGTAAGCAACAACATCACAATTGGTATATTTTACGTATAATTTGTATTTGAAAGTGGAAGAATCTAATGGTTTCCTCCACGAGTTCACAACCAAAACAATGGGTGAGTTACTAAAATCAACCTTGTTAATTATGTGCAGTTCAAACGTGAACAGCTTAACTATTTCCGAAATTAAATTTAAAGAAATGTGAGAATCAGTTTCAAAACTGTAACAGTTTCCCAGTTAATTGCCAGAAACACTTCAATCTTCTTAACTTCTTATATGTAAACCCGACGAAACAGTTCAATTTATTGGACAAGTTATAGCGAGGCTGTTATACAGGATTGTTTTAGTAGGTTAATACAACCGCAGTAGTTTAAATTATTTAGATACAAATTAAATATGGTAGTTTATTACAAATAAAGAGACGGCATACTACCAGAAGATACTTTTCAACCCGCGTACGATTTTTATTGCAGTATACACATTAAAAAGAAATAAATATTTAAATACATAATTGTTGAAAACCGGATTTTCTAAGGAACCAGTATGTGGGAAGTAACCAGTATCAATTCCATGACAGAGACAAACGACTGTTGTTCGCGTGTCACCTGCCTTGTTTCTTATTTATACAAGCTTTACAGATTTGTTCGATTCAAGAAAGTGTAACCGCACACCAGAATATAACAAAGGACTGGGTTATCAAGAAGGACTTTGGTTTCTTGAAGCAAATTGCTGGCGACAATACTTTGGAACAAAAACGGTTCAAAATTTATTCTTAAAAACGGCAAGAATTAAATTTTGTTGCGTAAAGTTCTGGTCACGTTTATTCACAAGTCGGTTTCTATTTCTCAACTTCGCGGGAAACTTGGTTGGGAGAATTTTTTTAATAAAACGGAATTTGCTTTACTTTTATTTAAATGTCTATTCAATAGTTACGCCGAGGCATTTTCACTGCTATACTATTGTGCAAAATGACAATTAGTTTAAAGCGCGTCTTCTTCTAATTTATAATGATTTAGTCAAGCAAATCGGGAAACAAAAGACGAGATGGCAATCCAGCAAAGCACAGACACACTCAACTTAACCAGGGAAAAATAATAATAATAACGTGTGTGTGAGATATCAAGTAACTAACAAACAAGATTTAAGATTGCGAAGAAGTAAAACTCTATATACGTGTATATGAATAGTGTATAAATGCAATAAAACTTGTGTCACAGGATCCAAAACGGAAAACCCGGTCAACACACAGTATAAATGGTGTACAAATGGTATAATACGAAAGCCACATCGTAGACGTACAATAATACTACCATACATAATTAATGCAATACATTCGTGGCTACTGATAACACCCGCGTAATTAATCCCGATTATTTCCCGCTAACATTATATTAACCAGAGTGTTATGTAACAATATATAACAAAGATTAAGAATCAACATATAAATAACAGTAGACAGATAATAATTTTTACTTATTATGCCGGTGTTTTAACTACCTTTATGATCGCGAATTCTTTCCCAATAAGGACAACACAACATATATGATGTTTAATGAACAACTGTAACAATTCTAGGGTATAAGACATGTAGTTTATGCACAATCATATATTCGTAAAATCACAGCAGGATACAGCAGCTTACCAACACGTTCCAATTACAACTGTCCAAAACGACTATATCGTTAACACACATGTATGTACGATGAAAGGGCGCGAACACTTGATAACACTAATTAGTTCACGCTAAAATGAAAACAATGCGCACGCTAATACTCACAGGCAAAACGGAGGAATTACGCTATTACACAACAACTTGTAATATAATTCCCGATAACTACCTGCTTTAGCCCAGCAATCAGCTGATTTAAAATATTGCTGCTAATTTTATTGATGCGATTTTACTAAAATTAAAAAAGTGATGACATAAAGGCTAATATTTCCACATCGCCATTGTGTGTTGACTTGGTGTGAAATTAAACAACTTTGGGTTAAAGCAGGCATGGGTAACACACGGCCCGTGGGCCGGGTCCGGCATGTAAAGTGATTTTGACCGATCCGTAGACGGTATCTAACCATACCCTGTAATATGGCCCTTGCATTAGTGAATAAATACGTGTTTAGGATATTGAATAATATTTATGTAATAATCCGTCTCACTAAGGACTTTATTTACCCACACCTGGCCCGACGACTAGAGAAGTCACCGACCCCTGGATTAAAGCGTTAACGACATAACCACGAATGCTCATTCGATAGATCTTTACCGAACAAATCTAAAGATGTCGTTTATATAAAAATTGGTTAAACCAAATTCGAGATAACCATGAAATATGATTTCTGATCAGAATATTTGTTATCGCCGCGGTGTGTGTGACGTCATATGTCCAGCTCGACTTTGCGCGAAACGCTAGACCTGTGTAAACACGGAAGGAAAATGTGTTGCTGTCGAAAACCTTGTGTTGTAGCATAAGACAACATAATAAGAATTGGTTTAGTATATAAACCGTTTGAAAATGTATATTCTTAATGTTTATTTAAAATTAGGCGAACAATACACTAATGTTGGACTATTCCTAGATTGCAGGAACCTTGTTTAAAGTAACGTCTGTCTCAGTTAAACTACAACCGTAAATACAACAAACGCGCTGGATAAATAAGAAATCACAGCAATAAAAATGTTTACTGTATAGTATCGATGACATGACTGGTGCTTTGTAAGACATAATGGACTAAATATTTATAGCGCTATAGTGTATAGAACACTAATCATCATATGCTTTTAAAGAACAGATACCAACGTTTTTAGAAGTTTAAAACATTCCGGAAGTTTAACTCATTTTTGTCAATTGAACTAAAAAACGAATATTTGGTTCGTTTTCTTTACATTTTGTCTTGCCATATGACGCCGTTTATTGTGGTTTGAAGACATTTAGATGCTTTTAGAGGTTTTACCTGCTGCCAATGGATTTACCTGAAGCATGGATAGCTAACAATTCACACTGTCTATTCCAGCGCTGCTCGACCTTTCACACAGTCAGAGCAAAACATCTTACTGTGGTTGGTTTGTTTCGTTGTTAACCTCAAGTCATATCGTCCTCCGATAAAATGATGTTGATGACTTAAAATATTTTAAGCGTTACTACAAATTACCGCTCCTGTTAAACAGCATATATTTCGAAGTTAGCATATTTGCAGGCATCGTAAGCTCCGCTAAGAAGTCATGTTATGCAAAACCTTATATATATATTTTGTAATATTTAAGTCATATAATTGTTATGCAATTCGACTCGATTTAACCGAGAGGATTTAATCACTTATCGCTACCTGCATAACATGGTAAACAATGTCTATATAAAAAAATACACCTTTTCTACTTATTATTTCTCTAGTTTACGCAAAAAATTGTTTTCCGTGACACATGATCTGTATCGCTACGTTATAAATTATAAAAAAAAACTACTTACAGACCAATCTTTACATGGTAAAAATTGCTGATATATCTGGTTAATAGAGTAGAGCTGTTAAGTTGCACTGGCTAACTGGATAACATAGAAAGCTGCTACAATCAGCTGCTTTAATACGTTGGTACATTAGGTTGCTATGCGACCTGTAGTTTCGAATTTCTGGTCATTGGTGCTCTGTAAACACATGTGCAACAATTAGGGGGAAATGTATTGTCTTGACGACGTCCTAATATTACAATTGTGGCTATTTTGATGGAGGTTGTTCACACACGTATTGAACACCCAATAATGAAGGTAACTTTCGACTGCGGGAATTCTGGGCTGTGAGGTGTTCGCATGTTGTTTAACTATACAAAAGGCTAAACAGTAACATTATACTTTGGGCGGTAACCTTATACTTTCAACAGTCAGCAATGTTATCGGTTGGTAAATAGCTGCACACGCACCATATATATATATAATCCTGTTTTTAGCAAAATACACATAATTTAAGGTTAAACGCAGAGACGCCACTATCAACGCAGGAAAAAGAAAGCGTTCGTGCCACCTGTTTTATGCATTTTATGTAAGCGCTGATCCCCATTGTTTAAATCTATTGGAATAAATTATGACGTAATTTCTTCGATTTGCGCCCATATACTACATACGTATTAACGCAGCCACAATCTTGATCAATATTCCATCCCTAATATTTAGAATTCAACGCTACCCTAGCAAGATGCACCATATTTTCCAAGATTGAACAAAAGGTTATCATTAGGTACCCGTTGTGAGGAACGTTATACTGAAAATCGCAGCTTTTACTTAGTTTAACAGTTCCCAGTTTCTAAATATACCAATTGGCTTACAAAACTCTGTACAGACGTTTTAAGCAACGCATTATATAACAATGCATTAAATGTACATAGCGTACTCAAGCATTCTTTAGCAGGTATTTACTATCTGCATTAACTTACAACAAATCGTTGATATTCGCATTTTTACCGGGACAAATTCGGAACTCATGATAGACTCGTCGCTAAAGCAAATGGTGTAAAATTCTGTATATTTATCAGTAAATCTTCTTAACGGTTCAGTAACACAACGTTATATTGTATTTTAAAAGCTTTAAATTCGAAGTAAATACGGCAACAGCGTCATCTTACGGCAATATCCAAATACGTCACGGATTTGCAATATATTGATGGAAAACGAAACTTCTTGACCGAGCTTCTCGTACAACCGCAATACTGAGCTGCATTTTCACCGGCAAACTTCGTCCAATTCCTCAATCCTCGTCACGCAAGGTGTTTGAAGTTCTACGTGGATTTTCGAAACCAATCCCGGGTAAACCACTTCCTGCTTCCTGCTATCTACCACTTCCTGCTATCCGGACAAATCAATCGTTACCGCAACGTTCGTTTGGCGCGGTTTAAAAACCAAGAGGAAGTTCTGCAACACATTGCACTGAAATCAACGATCTAAGTTAAAACGACACGCAAGGCCCGTGTTACCGAATCATTCCTGAACGGAATCTCGTTTCAGCCATATCAACATTAAGATTATTCGTCCTCTACCGCCACCTTAGGGCAAGCGCTACAAAGTGACAATGGTACGCGTATCCAACAGATGGCGCGATGCATTACCGATTTTTAAAATTTAATTGATCGACAATAAGAACATAGTCCTGAGCCAAATGGCTATCGTGCCCGAAACACATTTCAATTCTATACAAAAATGGCCTTGACGAGCCAATGAACGGTCTGTAAACAAATGTATTCAGCAATACAGATAATTGTGAACTCTTAATCCATTGACTCTAAATCCACATCGAATAATCTATATAGTTGGATTCATTAAATCAATAAATTTATGTAAATTTTTATCTTTGCCGACTACAATATGTATATATTACCTTTAATTCTAAAACATCTTCTAATAATAATTCAACAAATGCATAGGCAAGTGTTTCAACGTTTATCAAGCGGCAAAATCTTAAAGTTCCAACCGTATATACTTTTTTAAGTGTAAGCAGTGTAAGCAGAAACTAAGGGGTTCCAGAGTTACCAATTTAAACTTGGTATCTTTGTTTTTTGAAAAATTGTTTACATTGGTATACAAAAACTCAAATATCTAAGAATATCGATCAAATAATTGCTCAAATTCAGAAAAACAGTCGCTGTGGTTATATATACTTATGGCCTGATGGGAGTATCCCTTGAGTGATTTGTCTAAAATTGCCACTCCATATCTATTAAATAAGTTGACGCTTTTAATTCGGAGTCAAAGGCAATCTATAATAATTTGTTTTAATTCCAATTCACCAGACTTTCTCGCTTATTGTCCCATCTGCACACTCGCCACACGAGGCACTCTTTTACTCCGGAAAACGCTTAGTCATCGCATGGATGGACGATCGAGGACGACCGGACGAAATATCTCTCAACCAAGTGGAGAAAACGAAATGTGCGGCACGGGAACCTCGCGGCGCACATGGCAGGTGCGTGCATTCTCGGCAAATATTCCGGCAATGCAGTCGCGCTGTGCATCCTCGGCAACATAGAGCTGCTTTATAAAAAGAGAAAAACAAAACATTCACA
>CH002022.1:233729-337506 GCA_000149265.1 Ciona savignyi
CCCCTATGCACCCATAATCCCACACCTATGCACACATAACCCACACCTATGCACCCACAACCCACCCATATGCACTCATAACCCACCTATATGTACCCATAACCCACCCCTATACACCCATAACCCACCCCTATGCACCCATAACCCCACACCTATGCACACATAACCCACCCCTATGCACCCATAACCCACCCCTATGCACACATAACCCACCCATATGCACCCACCCCTATGCACCCATAACCCACCCATATGCACCCATAACCCACCCCTATACACCCATAACCAACCCCTATGCCCCCACAACCCACCCCTATGTCGTTCCCTTCCAAATCAGGGTTGCCATCTTTAATGTAAGTTGCATGGTCGGTGGTGCCAAGGATACCGGTGGCGCATTGGTATCACCTTCCTTGGGAATTCCTGGTTTATTGTGGTTGCTTGAATCACAGAGGTAAAGTTAAAATTTGAGTCGACAGAATATGCGGAATCAGGATCGATTGTCATGTGAATCCGATCGTGACATCATAATGCATGATGCTTGAAAGGTGAGCCAGCAAATTTCACGATTGTTCAAAAATTCCTGAAATACTTTGTCAAATACACCTTGCATGTACTAACCCACCAAACCACAACCACATAGCTACCCATGTGTTGTAGCCAAACCATCCACCAAATGACCACAATAACCCAGGTGATATATGAAGGAATGAGGGTTGAGCTGCCATTGGCTGCTTTCTTTTTATGCAAATTACTTCGGCCAAAAAATGTTGATGTCGACATAATTCACCTTCAATCCCTCGACCCAGATTTTTACAGGTTTGCATCATTCATCGTTGAATAGTGTATAACAAGGTAGCAATAGATATAATGCAGGTTGAATACAATAATATTCCTTCCAATTCCCACTGTCCATAGAAACCTGATGTTTTTTCGTTCGTACGAAGGCGATGTTACCGACCTCGATTTGAACTTTACGGTTGTCGATGATCATTTGGGGGTGACGCGTGTGACTGACCTCGTACCCGGTGGGTCAGATATCCAAGTCACCAACAACAACTTCGTCAAGTAAAATATATATCTTATATATTATGATATTTATAGATATCTTTTATATATTTTGAGATTCATAGATATTTAATATTTTTTAAGATTTATAGATATCTTATATATTATGAGATTCATAGATATCTTATATATTATGATTTTCCGGCCCGTTGGTCTAGCGGTTAAGTGCGTCGCCTATCAATCGAAAGGTTGCAGGTGCGAAACTGGTCGCTAGCTAGTCGGCTGTGTCCTTGGGCAAGGCACTTTACGGGTATTGCCTGAACCAGCGGATTAATGGGTTCTACCAAATTAAAGGAACGTGTCTATCATATACAACACACTGCAATAGCTCCGGTAACCCGACGATGGGCGCGAGTTGATCTGACGATTGCCCGTGTGATAACCACCTTGGTTTTCCCATTCACGGTTACAGTGTGTGGATGGTTGGGTTATTTATATCCTCGTGGATGGGAAGCCAGGCTTTATCCACGGGTATCGTAAGATACCTCATGCCCACCGCCGAGTTGCTGGAGCTATTACAATGTGTGGATGGTTGGTTCAATTACATTCGCGTGGGTGGAATGCCAGGCTTTATCCACGGGTATCATAAGACACCTCATGCCAACAGCTGAGTTGCTGGAGCTATTATAGTGTGTGGATAGTTAGCTCATTTTTATCTTCGTGGGTGGGAAGCCAGGCTTTATCCACGGGTATCATAAGACACCTCATGCCAACAGCTGAGTTGCTGGAGCTATTATAGTGTGTGGATAGTTAGCTCATTTTTATCTTCGTGGGTGGGAAGCCAGGCTTTATTCACGGGTATCGTAAGACACCGCTTACCCACCTCGTCTACTTGTTTAAACCTCGTTCACATACCCCAATATATTGATGACATCACTATGAGAGACAAACTTATTTATTGCGGCGAGAGTCAAGCTGGATTCGAACTTACGTAAAATGTGTTCGTGGGAATGATTGCTTCTATGCTAAAGACGTAAATATCTAATCACAGCAATTTAAACTTTTTCTTACCCACCATATTCTTTTATTTTGAATGCTTGAAAACTATAATTTTAAATATTTATCAACAGATCTTTTGTGTTTAAATTAATAATAGTACAGAAAAGTCGTAGATAAGTGAATAAAATATATTCACAATCCATAAGCGTTTATTGAATACGTGGAACCATAATTAAATCAAAATTTGAACAATATAAGCATTTATTGATTACATGGAACAATATTTAAATCAACATTTAAACAATATTAACGTTTATTGACTATATGGAACAATAATTATATCAACATTTGAACAATATATGCGTTTATTGAATATATGGAACAATAATTATATCAACATTTGAAAAATATAAGCGTTTATTGAATATATGGAACAATAATTTAATTAACTCAGGCACTCAATAATATACTGATTCCATTGTGTTTTAATAATTTCTAATGTGAAATATATCACCAACATAAACGTAATATGAGAATGGTGGTGGTAGATGTAATTGGTTGAAACTTATAAGCATCATTTCCATATAAACCACCATTAGTTTGATCCAAACACATGGTCACATAAACGTGTTGCTCCATCATGTGCGTTGTAAACAATGGATCTTTTGTGTTGTATAACTGTATGTAGCTCCTGTGTGGCATCAGTGCTTTATAGTGCTGTACAGTGTCGACAATGATAGGTAATTATATATTTCTATTGTTCTTCCATTTGGATCAGTAACCCAACTGTTTTGGTTCAGTGATCGCGGATTTGTACTCTGTAAACCACTTTTTAAGATCATGAATCCTATATCCTTTTAAAATAAAATCCTGAAAGAAAGTATAAAATAAGTTGAACATGCGCTTTAGCAACATCACAAAACTAATATGTTACTCGCAGAGAGTGTTATCCCATAGTTAATGGTCAGATTACCTCCAACCACCAATACTTTAGATTTTGGTTGAACCTATTAATCCACTGGATTCATGCAAAGTCCGCTAAGTGCTTCAATCAACGAGCTAGGATCCAGTTTTGAACTATCCACTCTTCGACTAAAGGGCGACACAATAACACACCAAGCAACTTAACGGAACAAAAGTTTTAAACTGCAACGTGCAATTTCTGTCATTGTTTTCACAATTTTATCAATAACCGGCGGAGTGACCATTTTTATTCAGAGGAATCTTTGGTTTCAAAAACAATCATCAAACGTTTTTTTCAATTCATAATCATATTAGAAAGTTGATTTTATGTGGATAGGCTATTTCAACAGGGTATCCTGAAATTAAACCTAATATTGTGGTATGTATGGACTTGTCGGTAAGTGGAATAAGTGGACAGGGCATTAAAGTGATATTGTGTTTGTATTATGGCAATAAAGCTTATTTTTATTTATTTCTTTTCATGTACATTAATGGTTCATACCTCTTTTGACAATTTTGCATTATATTTAAAAAGCAAGATTAAATTATTTAAACTCGATTCATTTAAAACTCATCAATCATACACAACATGACATAAAACTAAAGCTTACCTGGGGAGAAGGGAGTTGTTGTATTGCTTTTTGCAGTATAAGTTGACCTTCTGATAAAAGATCGTTCCAGTGGAAATCCAGTTCCGATATTTTGCCAACACACCCAGCCAGACATTGTGCTGTGTGGTCATCCAACTTCACAAAACTTCTCACTGTAAGTTTTATCTGTGTAGAACAGGAATGTTAAAGCTGTACAATGTATATATCCTGTGGATTAAATTTTATGTTCAATATTCACAATAATATATTATAACTATCAAACAAACCAATTTAAATTCATTTGAAATATAACAAGTTATAACAACTTATATCCTTGTACATTTTATTAATATAGAAGCCCGCATGGGAACTGTATTGTGATTTGTTGACGATAGTCTATACATCAGGGTAGGCCTATCCTAAAACTTAACCAAATCAGGAAGTCAATGTAAACATAGGCAACTAAGTCAGGTGGTAGGATGGTTAACGCAACCGATACATTATACGCATTGTTATACAAGAACAGTTTTATGGACGACACCATGATGGGTTTAACCAGATTTAAAAACATAATTGGCCTTTCATCTGTTCGGGCAACTTACTCTCTTTATTATATGGTACAACGGCATTTTAAAAATGACTTTGTATTAAAATAATGGTAATTCGTAGGTTAATACTTTATTAAGGTTTGGTTGAGCTGTCAATTAAATCACCGAGAAGCTACGTAGCAAACTACAGCGTGCAGTGGTTCATTTGATGTTTTCACAGAACCGGTTTATTTGGTTTAATTCGCTCGCTGATATATTTGCTACCGTTCTTACAGCTAGTTAAGCGATTCTGTCTGGTGTAAGATAGGAGTATTTGTGCTGGTTTGTGTAATGTACGCAGTCCTTTAAATATCGGAATTCTACCAGGCGAAATAACACGGAATTCAAATATGTGGTAGTTGTTACGCGAAGGTTGGAAAAGCTAACCAATTTTAACTATATACCAATCTTTGGAAAAGCGTGCACAAAATGATTGTTTGGTCCTGGTCCAACTTGCACCTTGTCGAAAAGAGTAGACGCGTGTATCTTTTAATGACTTGTGCGAAAGCGCTGATAAAACATTAAATTTTTAATATATAGCGTAAAGTTCCGCTATTAGTTAAAGACAGAAAGATAAAACTAATGATAAGCTTCAGAACATTAAAAATTCGTTTAACCAAGAAGACCTATCCGTCCGGATTAAAACCACAGGTCCGGTTAATTACAAAACGGCTGAAGAGACACCTTCTGTATGTCTCCTCAGTCTTTTTTGTAATAAACGCGCTGAGCAACTCATGCGCTCGGTTTGAATAGTACTGACGCAATTCGGGCTTCGTTACTCGCATGAAATAAATGATGATTAAATAGATATCGTGGGCCTGTAGGAATGCATTTTAAATCGCATATTAAAGTATTTCCGTTTTGAAATCTAAATAGCATTCATTTTTTATTATAAATTTAGTCAAGCCGGGCATAGAATAAATAGGAAATACGTAGCAACGATCTGATTAATCGTTTTGTGAAACCAAAGTGGTAAACAACAGTAAATCAGAGGAATTTTAAAATAGGAAAATTTTAACTGTCTAAACAGGTGTGAGCTACGAAGTTGAAAAATCCGTTTTATTTTCTGTCCCGAAATAATACCCGACCTTGCGACAAAATTATAGTTTATTCCCTTTTATTAATATCGTGAGCTCAGCGCACTCGCACGTGTCATCAAAAAGATAGACATGTCTACTCTTTTAAACAAAGATTAGGGTATTAAAATGTATTTGTTATTTGAGGTTGGGGTTAGTTCTGGGGTTTAGATTAGTGTTTTGGTTCAGGGTTGGATTTATTTTTTATAGTTTTAGTAAGCAGTTTTTAGCCTTTCCTTTTTTCCAGATGTTGCCCGTTACCGTTAGGCTATGACTGCGGAGTACATAGCGCAGCTACGTAAATACTCAATAACATATACTAGACGCGCACATGCAACCGTTGGAATATAACATTAGTTTCACCAATTATTCTACGCTAGTAATGAAAGCGGAATGGTTCACGTCCAGACCATTTTTGTGTAACTCGTACCTTTGGCTTCAATCCGGACGGTTAGAACCCAACCGGAACATAAAGCATTTTTTGAATTGGGTCGGACTATATACACACAACCTTATTGTAGACGGGTACAACACTAACTAGCCACTTTATTATTAGTATATTGTTTAATAACTAGGGAACGTAATACCGTGATGCGTTTCTCGATACCGAAAGCGTGCATTTATGTTTTTTTTACCGAGCCAAGTTTCGTATAGTAATGCATGAAAAGTGCTTTTTCATGTCTAATGGATGTTTACACAATGGTCGACCCAAATATATTACTCAATGGACGACGCGAAAGCACCCCTCTTGTGCACATTTTTCTGCATTTTCCGACGCCTATGCGGCTTAAAGTTAAGTTGTAATGCAATTCCCACATTTATATATCATTATCTTCTTTGTGGTATTAATTTTACCAATATGTGGTTATACTGACATAGAAACAACATACCAAGCCACCAATAATGTGGTTATACTGACATAGAAACAACATACCAAACCACCAATAATGTGGTTATGCTGACATAGAAACAACATACCAAGCCACCAATAATGTGGTTATGCTGACATAGAAACAACATACCAAGCCACCAATAATGTGGATATGCTGACATAGAAACAACATACCAAGCCACCAATAATGTGGTTATGCCGACATAGAAACAACATACCAAACCACCAATAATGTGGTTATGCTGACATAGAAACAACATACCAAGCCACCAATAATGTGGATATGCTGACATAGAAACAACATACCAAGCCACCAATACGGTGGTTATGCTGACATAGAAACAACATACCAAACCACCAATAATGTGGTTATGCTGACATAGAAACAACATACCAAGCCACCAATAATGTGGTTATGCTGACATAGAAACAACATACCAAGCCACCAATAATGTGGATAT
This sequence comes from Ciona savignyi, assembly GCA_000149265.1. Classification (NCBI taxonomy): domain Eukaryota; kingdom Metazoa; phylum Chordata; class Ascidiacea; order Phlebobranchia; family Cionidae; genus Ciona; species Ciona savignyi. Next base: position 240,303 of record CH002022.1, read on the forward strand.
GCTGACATAGAAACAACATACCAGGCCACTAATATGTGGTTATGCCGACATAGAAACAACATACCAGGCCACCAATATGTGGTTATACTGACATAGAAACAACATACCAAGCCATTAATATGTGGTTATACTGACATAGAAACAACATACCAAGCCACCAATATGGTGGTTATGCCGACATAGAAACAACATACCAAGCCACTACTATTGTGGTTATGCTGACATAGAAACAACATACCAAGCCACTAATATGTGGTTATACTGACATAGAAACAACATACCAAGCCACCAATAATGTGGTTATACTGACATAGAAACAACATACCAAGCCACCAATATGGTGATTATGCTGACATAGAAACAACATACCAGGCCACTAATATGTGGTTATACTGACATAGAAACAACATACCAAGCCACCAATAATGTGGTTATGCCGACATAGAAACAACATACCAGGCCACCAATAATGTGGTTATGCCGACATAGAAACAACATACCAAGCCACTAATATGTGGTTATGCCGACATAGAAACAACATACCAAGCCATTAATATGTGGTTATGCCGACATAGAAACAACATACCAGGCCACCAATATGTGGTTATGCAGACATAGAAACAACATACCAAGCCAATAATATGTGGTTATGCCGACATAGAAACAACATACCACGCCACCAATAATGTGGTTATGCCGACATAGAAACAACATACCAAGCCACCAATAATGTGGTTATGCCGACATAGAAACAACATACCAAGCCACCAATAATGTGGTTATGCCGACATAGAAACAACATACCAGGCCACCAATATGTGGTTATGCCGACATAGAAACAACATACCAGGCCACCAATATGTGGTTATGCCGACATAGAAACAACATACCAAGCCATTAATATGTGGTTATGCCGACATAGAAACAACATACCAAGCCACCAATAATGTGGTTATGCTGACATAGAAACAACATACCAAGCCACCAATAATGTGGATATGCTGACATAGTGAAACAACATACCAAGCCACCAATAATGTGGTTATGCCGACATAGAAACAACATACCAGGCCACCAATATGTGGTTATGCTGACATAGAAAACAACATACCAAGACACCAATAATGTGGTTATGCCGACATAGAAACAACATACCAAACCACTAATAATGTGGTTATACTGGCATAGAAGCAACATACCAAGCCACCAATATGTGGTTATGCCGACATAGAAACAACATACCAAACCACCAATAATGTGGTTATGCCGACATAGAAACAACATACCAAGCCACCAATAATGTGGTTATGCTGACATAGAAACAACATACCAAGCCACCAATAATGTGGCTATACTGACATAGAAACAACATACCAAGCCACTAATATGTGGTTATGCCGACATAGAAACAACATACCAAACCACCAATAATGTGGTTATGCCGACATAGAAACAACATACCAAGCCACCAATAATGTGGTTATGCTGACATAGAAACAACATACCAAGCCACCAATATGTGGTTATACTGACATAGAAACAACATACCAAGCCACTAATATGTGGTTATGCTGACATAGAAACAACATACCAAGCCACCAATAATGTGGTTATGCTGACATAGAAACAACATACCAAGCCACCAATAATGTGGATATGCTGACATAGAAACAACATACCAAACCACCAATACGGTGGTTATGCCGACATAGAAACAACATACCAAGCCACCAATAATGTGGTTATGCTGACATAGAAACAACATACCAAGCCACCAATATGGTGGTTATGCTGACATAGAAACAACATACCAAGCCACTAATATGTGGTTATGCCGACATAGAAACAACATACCAAGCCATTAATATGTGGTTATGCCGACATAGAAACAACATACCAAGCCACTAATATGTGGTTATGCCGTCATAGAAACAACATACCAGGCCACCAATAATGTGGTTATGCTGACATAGAAACAACATACCAGGCCACCAATAATGTGGTTATGCCGACATAGAAACAACATACCAAACCACCAATAATGTGGTTATGCCGACATAGAAACAACATACCAAGCCACCCAATATGTGGTTATGCTGACATAGAAACAACATACCAAGCCACTAATATGTGGTTATACTGACATAGAAACAACATACCAAACCACCAATAATGTGGTTATGCTGACATAGAAACAACATACCAAGCCACCAATATGGTGATTATGCTGACATAGAAACAACATACCAGGCCACTAATATGTGGTTATACTGACATAGAAACAACATACCAAGCCACCAATAATGTGGTTATGCCGACATAGAAACAACATACCAAGCCACTAATATGTGGTTATACTGACATAGAAACACACATACCAAGCCACCAATAATGTGGTTATGCCGACATAGAAACAACATACCAGGCCACCAATAATGTGGTTATGCCGACATAGAAACAACATACCAAGCCACTAATATGTGGTTATGCCGACATAGAAACAACATACCAAGCCATTAATATGTGGTTATGCCGACATAGAAACAACATACCAGGCCACCAATATGTGGTTATGCAGACATAGAAACAACATACCAAGCCATTAATATGTGGTTATGCCGACATAGAAACAACATACCAGGCCACCAATATGTGGTTATGCCGACATAGAAACAACATACCAAGCCACCAATAATGTGGTTATGCCGACATAGAAACAACATACCAAGCCACCAATAATGTGGTTATGCCGACATAGAAACAACATACCAGGCCACCAATAATGTGGTTATGCCGACATAGAAACAACATACCAGGCCACCAATATGTGGTTATGCCGACATAGAAACAACATACCAAGCCATTAATATGTGGTTATGCCGACATAGAAACAACATACCAAGCCACTAATAATGTGGTTATGCTGACATAGAAACAACATACCAAGCCACCAATAATGTGGATATGCTGACATAGAAACAACATACCAAGCCACCAATAATGTGGTTATGCCGACATAGAAACAACATACCAGGCCACCAATATGTGGTTATGCTGACATAGAAAACAACATACCAAGACACCAATAATGTGGTTATGCCGACAGAGAAACAACATACCAAACCACTAATAATGTGGTTATACTGACATAGAAGCAACATACCAAGCCACCAATATGTGGTTATGCCGACATAGAAACAACATACCAAGCCACTAATATGTGGTTATGCTGACATAGAAACAACATACCAAGCCACCAATAATGTGGTTATGCCGACATAGAAACAACATACCAAGCCACCAATAATGTGGTTATGCTGACATAGAAACAACATACCAAACCACCAATATGTGGTTATACTGACATAGAAACAACATACCAAGCCACCAATAATGTGGTTATGCTGACATAGAAACAACATACCAAGCCACCAATAATGTGGATATGCTGACATAGAAACAACATACCAGGCCACTAATATGTGGTTATGCCGACATAGAAACAACATACCAAGCCACCAATAATGTGGTTATACTGACATAGAAACAACATACCAAGCCACCAATAATGGGGTTATGCCGACATAGAAACAACATACCAAACCACCAATAATGTGGTTATGCCGACATAGAAACAACATACCAAGCCACTAATATGTGGGTATACCGACATAGAAACAACATACCAAACCACCAATAATGTGGATATGCTGACATAAAAACAACATACCAAACCACCAATACGGGGGTTATACTGACATAGAAACAACATACCAAACCACCAATACTGTGGTCTATGCTGACATAGGAAACAACATACCAAGCCACCAATAATGTGGTTATACTGACATAGAAACAACATACCAAGCCACCAATAATGTGGTTATACTGACATAGAAACAACCTACCAAGACACCAATAATGTGGTTATACTGACATAGAAACAACATACCAGGCCACCAATATGTGGTTATGCTGACATAGAAACAACATACCAAGACACCAATAATGTGGTTATGCTGACATAGAAACAACATACCAAGCCACCAATAATGTGGTTATGCCGACATAGAAACAACATACCAGGCCACCAATATGTGGTTATGCTGACATGGAAACAACATACCAAGACACCAATAATGTGGTTATGCCGACATAGAAACAACATACCAAGCCACTAATATGTGGTTATGCTGACATAGAAACAACATACCAAGCCACTAATATGTGGTTATGCCGACATAGAAACAACATCTTTTTTTTGCATCTTTTTTATGTTTTGTATTGTTTTAGAGTAGACGAACATTAAAGTTTCTGCAAAAGTTTTTTGAGGATTATGTGTGTTCAGTTTAGTTTTACACCATTTTTTCATTTTTTTTAATATATTCAGCAGCTACCTACGGCTATACCCACCCTAAATAATCGATTGGTATAGAGGTGTTTAACAACTGTCGTTTTGCCGTCTTTGTCAGTTTTATTTTTTTAAAGTCTCTCCTGCGTGATTCCACCGTAGAAAAAAAACTAACAAGTTGATTAGCTGAACTGCCCAACTACACCACCCAAATATATATGCCACATACACAATGTAATAGCTTGCTAACATGGCTGTGGGTGGTTGGTGTCTCGCTGCTAGGATTGGGATTGACCAGGTTGTGTATTGTCGGAAGGATGATGTTATTAATTTGGTGTTCTTTCTTCTGCAGACTGGAATGGAGCCAGGGTGACAGTCCGACCTGGACTAGGATCGGGACAACGGATAAAATTTTGACAGAATAGCTTAAAATAAAATTAGTTTACAAGGAACAGGTACGATACTTATGGGTGTGGACGACATCTATTTTACTTTAACCAAGCTGCCCACACAAGGTCAGACCGTCACCGATGCTCTACAACATGGCAAAAACGGGTTTGTGTCACCACATGTGTACGGGGGAAGGGGTCTTAGTATACAAACAACCGCGCAGAAAGTGGCCAGGGTAAAGGTCGAATCGAGAACCTGTCTGGTTATAACCTCCACTCTTGTATATGAGCTATTGTATGAAGTAACCTGGTTCTAACCATAAAATTTAGCCCCCATTATGGTACTTTTATTTGATCGTCATTTTTTATTGACGGGGCTAAGTAAAACCAAAATATTTTGATTATCCAAACATTAGTTTGTTTTAATGCCCCTTAAATGGATAAATTGTGTGTGTGTGTATAACAACAAAGTTATACAATGCTATTTACCTATTTTGACTAACATAATTACACAATCAGCCCTGGTAAACTTAAATTATATAAACGTGATTCATTTAAAACACACCAATCATACACAACATCACATTAAACTTAGGCTTACATGGGGAGAAGGGAGTTGTTGTACTGCTTTTTGCAACATAAGTTGACCTTCTGGTGAAAGTTCGTTCCAGTTTAAATCCAGTTCCGATATTTTTCCAACACACCTAGCCAGACATTGTGCTGCGTGGTCATCCAACCTCTCATAGCTTCCTATTGTAAGTTTGATCTGTGTAGAACAGGAATATTAAAACTCCACAATGAATATATCCTGTGGATTGAACAAATTATATGTCCAATAATCAACTATCAAACAAACAAATTTAAATATACATTTAAAATATAACAAGTTATAACAACTTAGCAGTAGGGCTGTGCAAATACCTAAGTTCTTATAACCGGTTAACCGATTTTTTAGCCTGGTGTTCTCATTCGCTAGTATTTAGTAATAGGAAGAGCCTGAAATTACTGTACTGAAATATTAGTAATTCATAGGTTTATACTTAACTAAGGTTTAATTGCGCTGTCAATCAAATCACCGAGAAGCGAGGTAGCAAACCATAGCGTGCAGTGGAACTTTTGATCTTGCGGTTTATAAGCGAGGACGGGTTAAAGTTAAGTTGTAATGCAATTCCCACATTCATTTATCATTATCTTTTTTGTGGTATTAATGATTAAGCATCTTCTTTATATATTGTATTGTTTTATAGGAATATTAGAGTTTCTGCAAAAGTTTCTTTGATGCTTTTGTGCAGTCAATTTAATTTTATAACATTTTTCCATTTTTTTAAAATATACATTAGGTTTGGCAGCCACCTCTGGCTATTCCCACCCTAAATAATAGATTGTGGTATAGAGGCAAGTAACGACTGTCGTTTTGCTGTCTCTTTTTTAATTTTTTATAAAAGTCTCTGGTACTCCTTTATTTCCCAAGCTCTTGGGATAAACATGAGTATCCTTCCCCACTATGTGATGGGGGCTGCTAGGATTGGGATTGACCAGGTTGTTTCCTGTCGGCAGGGTAATGTTATTAATTTACAATATGAAGAAACAGGAGAAAACAGGTTTAATATGTTAAAATAGAATAAAATTAAGGTACAATACAATATCATAAACACTCTCCTGTCAAGCTCAAAATCACTTTAACATAGCTTTTGGTGTTGAAAGTTATACAAAAATGATGTAAATTATTTATATTAAAGTTTAGTAATTCCATATAGAGAAACACTGTTTCGTCGACGAAGTTTTTAAATTTGTTTTTTTTATAATCCATAGGGTTTGCTGGGTAAATTCTTCATTGTTCCAGTTATACTGATTCTTAGCATCAAGTACTCGTTTTTTGCTAATTACACTTACTTTAATATATGGCGGTTAGTTTTATGCTACATACGTATTTAAGTTGTTCCTCGGGGTATACGTTATACATTATTACGTCCCTGTTACCAAGAGCGATTGAGAACCGCAGGACATTAGATGTTATGGGGCAGTACATTAGGAGATGGGAATGTCGTCTCTTAAATTACAACAGAATTTACAAATCATGATTCTAAATTTATTTTGAACGCGTTGGAAGGAACCTTTCTCGCGGAACCACGAGCCCCAGTAATTATGGGTCCCATTTGGAAAAATGGGACACATATTGTTTTTGTCCGTTTTTTTTTTCTTTTTTTTTTTTTCTTTTTTTTCGTCAAACGCTTGACAGGCATGGCATGTCGCCCCGACATCTACCAGAAGGAGGAATAGAATCGCAATGAAACTTCGCCATTTGTTAGACAACATGGTCTAGATGAACAGAAACCAACATTTTGGGAGATAAAACCAGGGGAATTCCCCTGGGACGTTAAAAACCAAAACGGTGTTTTTTTTCTAAACAAATAGCTATTTTGGGAATAGCGCTTGAACGACAACTCCAATTTGAATCAGATTTGGTAAAATGTAAGTGCATTAGTCACTGATTTAACACTTGGAAGAAATAAAAAAATTACCTAGGGAAATACCCTAAACAATATGATTTTGTTCTCAAATTATGATTGTGACAAGCACGCCATGTCGCCCCGACATCTACCAGAAGAAAAAATGGAATCGCAATCAAACTTTGGTATTTGTTAGACAATATGGTCTAGATATACAGAAACCAAAATGTTGGGTAATAAATCCAGGGGAATTCCCCTGTGACGTTACAAACCAAAACGGTATTTTTTTCTAAAAAAATTGACTTTTTTGGGCATAGCGCTTGAACGGATATTACAATTTAAATCAGATTTTCTGGAATGTTAGTGCATTAGGCACTGATTTAACAGTTAAAAGAAATAAAAAAATTACTTGGGGAAATACCCTAAAAAATAAGATTTTGTTCTCAAATCATGATTGTGACAGTCATGCCATATCGCCACGACATCTACCAGAAAGACTACTGAAATCGCAATAAAAATTTAACATGTTTTAGACAACATGGTATAGATATGCAAAAACAAAAATTTTGGGTGATAAATTCAGGGGAATTCCCCTGGGACGTTAAAAACCAAAACAGTATTTTTCCTAAAGAATTAGCTTTTTTGGGGCATAGCGCTTGAACGGCTGCTCCAATTTGAATCAGATTTTCCGGAATGTAAGTGCATTAGTCACTGATTTAACACTTAGAAGAAATAAAAAAAGTACTTAGGGAAATACCCTAAAAATAAGATTTTGTTATCAAATCATGATTGTGACAAGCATGCCATGTCGCCCCGACAGCTGCCAAAAGGAATAATGGAATCGCAATAAAAATTTGACATTTGTAAGAGAACATGGTTTAGATATGAAGAAACCAAAATTTTGGGTAATGAATCCAGGGGAATTCCCCTGAGACGTTAAAATCCAAAAGGTGTGTGTTTCCAATAAATTAGCTTTTTGGGGCATATAGCGCTTGAACGGCTGCTCTTATTTTGATCAGATTTGGCGAAATGTTGGACTATTTAGACACTTTGTGCCAATTAAAAGAAAGAAAACATTTACTTAGGGAAATTACGTTAAAAACGACGATATGTTCCAGAATTATGTTTGTGACTGGCATGCCATATCGCACTGACAAATAAGACAAGCAGTCGACAAGTCAGATTAAAACTTTAAGAATTGTTACATAACATGACCCACATATGTAAAAACAGAAACTTATCTACTAAACCTAGGGGAATTCCCTGACACATGAAAATCTAAATCGGGCTGTTTTGGCAATTTATCTTCATTTCACTTCAGCGCTTGAAAAGAAGGTTTAATTTAAAATATTTGTGGTGAAAATGTTCGTAAATTTAAGACGTGTTTGGCTTGATAACTCTGGGACCCATGCGTTTATGCTTGCAGAAACAAACTACATATACTCAGTGTATAAACTACAAATTGTGGTTAGGGACCCTGTAGCATGAGTATATGGCCTACAACGTGTGGTTTACAAATAGTGGTGGTTAAACACGTGGTTGACACTCTCTAGTAAGTAATCGTGTTCGGATTTTTAGCTTATTTAGAACTATCGTGGGCCAGTTAATTTAACGGCTGCTTTTGGTATAAACGAGCGCGCGGGTTGCCGGGGTTTTAAGGAATATGTTGTAAATAGGCTTCGACGTGGCGCCATCAAAATCGACGTCCGCTTGTTTAAGTACACCGAACAACTTTAGTTTTTTAAGCCACGTTGCGTTCGGGGCTAATGCATTGGGTAATCGGTTGGTAAAATGGCTTCTGTTTATAGTTCTCATTCGGTGGCCTATATTAAATCGGGCCCACTCGTGCCAAAAAGTTTGGGTTTCGGGTATAGTAACAAGTTCCTTCATTGGTATAACGATTGCTGCGTCGAGTTTTGTTCGAATGTCGATTAATCCGAGACCACGTTTGCGCTTATTTAAGATAAGCTTGGAGCGGTTTAGCTTTTCTATCTACTCTGGGAAGTAGAAGAATTTAAAAATAACCGATTTGATTTTTTCTGGGACCGAGTTCTAAATAGGAACAATTTTCCCAATATGCAGAATCTGCGAGATTCCTATAAGGTATTGACGATAGTGGCACGTCCTTCAAGTGATAATCGTCTAGGTTTATGCATATTAGTAATATTTGTAATGCGACCTAAGACTGGGGAACAGTTTTTATGGACGCATAGTGATCGTTTGCGAAAGTGGATACGCAGGATTTTAATTTCTGTAGCGACAGTGATTTCTGGGTACTGTTGCTGAATTGCAACGCGAGCGTATTCTTTAAAGGTGAGCGCTTGCGTTTTGTTGATGTTAAGTTTCTGACCCGAAGCAAGTTCGTATTTACAAAGAGTTTTAATGAATGGAATTGACATCGGATAGTAATAACGTCAAATCGTCCGCATATTGCTCTAATTTAAGATGGTGCTTTCCTCGTTTGATTCCTCGAATTCCTGGGTTACGATTTATTGTGCGCGTTAAGATTTTGGTGCCTAAGAGAAATAATTGCATGCTCATGGGACAGCCTTGGCGGATGCCGCGTTTCTATTTTTTTCGTGAATGCTCAATTGACCTGGACTACGCTATTGATGTTATTATATAGTCGCATAATCCAATGAGTATTGGCATTACCAGCGTTTAATCTATTAAGTATTTTAAAGATATAGCTGTGACTCACTCGGTCAAAAGCTTTTTCATAGTCGATAGCAAGTATATTTAATTCGACAGATTTTTATTTCGCAAATTCCATGGCGGTTTGGACATTATAAAGAGCGTCTTCAATCTTACGACCTGGGATACCGCATTTTTTGTCTGGGCTAATTACTTTACACATTACGTGGTTAAGACGATTCGATATTACCTGACTTAGAATTTTGTAGTCGTTGTTTAAGATCGATATATGTCGCCAGTTTTTCATTTCACATTTATTACCTTTTTTATGCACTAGTTTTACACAAGCTTGTTTCATAGAATGTCCTACTTTATCACATTCCACATTGTTTTATATACTTTGATGGTAAGGCCATCTAGACCGGGCGAACTACTGGCGTTAATAGAGTCGATTGCGAGTTTTATTTCCTCTACAGTGATTGAGGCGTTTAATGCTATTTGTTGGTCGTCATCGATTTCGTTTGAGGTAATTACCTCGAGCATTTCGTCTTGTGTTTGAGAAAACGTGGCACTTTTGGATGAGGTGGGCGAAATTGAGGTTGTTGGTTTTTGTTGGATGTGGCCGTGAGATGGTTTCAGCTGGTCGGGATTCGTGGGTGGGGTTAATTCGGGGTTGTCGATGGTAACCGTCATGTCATGGTCTGGTGTTCGATTTGGATAGAGTGAGTAGCTGCTGTTAAATAGCGATAGCAGATCAGACTCTTTTGTTGGCCGTTTTTTCGGTGTTCCTTTATTTGATGGTGGGATTTAGGTAGGTCTGACTGTTTTTGGATTTTCCTTTGTGGTTGGTTGTTTGTCAGCAGTGGAATTCGCGTCTGGTTCGACTTCGAGGCAAGCAAGTCGGTTTGGTGTGGTTGTTATGTGGTGGTCGTCTTTTAGTGGAAGAGTTATTTGATTTTTTTATTTCGACCAACAGTTTGCCAAGCTAGAGTTGCATGATTGTGGGCCTCGTGTTCGATGATCTCAGCTCGCTTGTTTGGGCAGAACTTCGCACGATGACCATCTTGTTTACATATGAAGCAGAAACCTTTGCGTGGGCAGTTTTGTTGAAAGTGACCCCGTTGCTTACAATAACGGCAGAGCGTCAGGTGTTCTTCGCCTGGTCGATTGACGGTCACTTATCTTCCTCCAATTTTTATAACGGGTGGAATGTTTTCCATATTAACTTCGGTCATTTTGAGTTTAACAAATCCATTCCGTATATCTAGGAAATCACGATAAACACCATACTTTACTTCTTTTAGCTTCCCCCAATTAAAATGCTGCACCAACCTTGCCAGATGTTTCTCCTTCGTGGCAAACGGCACGGGATTGGGCGCTTGCCATCTCCGCCGAGAGTGCAACGCGCTGCCGCGTGGTTGGTGAAATTAGACTGACCTTGGTTTTGAATTTTTGAAACGTGTCTAGTACTAATATTTCTGCTCGTTCAGGGTCGTTTTCATCGATGTTTTTTAAAGTTACAAAAAACGTGTTTTCTCGAAAGTTCTCCACCATGACACCTTGTATGAAATCACGGAGATGCCAATAAGTCATCGGTACTATATCGTTTGAAGTTTCCTTCTATCTAATATATTATGAATGTCTCCAGGTTTAAATGAACTTCGAGGATTGAGTCGTACTACATTTTGATACTTAATTCGTAGTATTAAATATTTATTTATTATAATTATTTATTTATTTTTTAAGTTATTACCGTTAGTAATGAAACGTTGGAAAGGACAGTGTTACAAACACAACGCTCGTTACCACGTGGCAACACGTGGTCTCAAGTAATTATCAGAGTTGCAAGGCGAAATAAAGGTGATACACACGGGAAAAAGTGCAACTCTAATTTTACTTTTAAGAATAATAACATAACACGTACCTTTGAGCTTGATAGGAGGTATACACTGAAAATACAAAATTTACACGACTGAGAAAACTTTTGACAACAATTTACAAATGCACAAAATGACACACAACCGCGCAGAAAGTAGTCGAGGAAAAGATCGAATCGAGAACCTGTCTGGTTATAACCTCCACTCTTGTATATGATCTATTGTACGAAGTAACCTGGTTCCAACCGCTTACCACCAACAGTTTAAAAAATACATGTCATATAAAACTGTTGTAAGATTCTACAGCAAAACAGGAAGGCACCAAAAAAAACAAAAGTTATCTCTTTTGGGTATTTTCTGTTAAAAAAAAATTTAATGAAAAAATAGTTTATTTGTAACATAACTGTAACAGTAGGGACTAACAATTCAGAATGATTTATATTAACTGATTAATAAACGTTACATATTATATACAATAAATAAAATTAAAAAAAATACAAATAAGGTATTATAATCTTATGGGGTGCAAATATTGATACTGAATTAGCTATGATATACTATAAATATAATCACTACTGTTATGGCTATTTAATAATTATTATTGTATGAATAATTGTATTGAATAAATTGCAGGTCACGGTTACAAAGTAAATATATTTATAAAAAATGCAAATATTAATATTGTTACGGTCATTTTAAGAGCCAATCCCAAGTACCTAAATTCCCGATTTCTGTGTGCCCAATGAAGCGTCACGGCGTCGCTGCCAATTTTAAAGGTCCTAGTAATTTCGGCCTTTTCTGTTGTTACTACGTGGTAGAAGGTTGTTTTATTGATTTAGCTGTTCTGGATCGCAAAGCAAACCCAGAAATTGTATCTATGCTGCTATGTTTGTATGTGTTTAGAAATTTTGTCCATTTGTCTATGTTAGCGCAATTAAAAGACATCACAGAAGGATGGTTTGTTTCCAACATAGAAGATAGAGCAATCACTGGTCAAGTGCGCGGAGCAGCTAAAATTCGCCAACACAGGGTTGGTAACGTAGGGTAGGGCTTCGCCCCTGTTGAATCCTACATTGATTTCTGGAGTTCTATCACTGATTCAGTGATTTCTGATTTTTCGTCAAGTTATTTCTAGATTGTACGTTTGAGGTACAACTGATTTCTGAAGCTTGGGTTACGGATTTATCTCTGCATCTCAAGATAGCAACTGCTGAGAACGCGGCACCGGTAGATACGCTAATTGACGTCACTCCTAGCGCGGCAGAACTAAAAGCCGGGCGCACAGCTGCCTTGAGCACATTAACCAGACTGGAGAATAAGCTGCAAAAGATTATATCGAAAGAAGCTTCACATAAGGAAGTGTCCAAGGTAAAAGATCATTATGACAATGCCTGCGACGATTGCTTACGGATTTGCCGTCAATACGTGTCCACTGTGTTGACGGAAGGCGCTCGTACTGAAGCAGAAGCGAGAGTGGAGAACATTATTTAAAGGAAACAAATCGCGAATCAAGATTATAGACAATTTGTGCAAAACTGTGCTGCGGGCCGGTCTGTGGGGAGTGGCAGTAGGTCCAAGGCATCCTCTAGTCGGCGAAGTTCCGCTCGCATACAAGCACAACTCCTGGAAATGGAAGCCATACAAATGGAAAACGAGGCCGAGATCCAACGAAAGAGTTTGGAGCACGAGGCCGAGATCCAACGAAAAAGCGTGGAGCTTGACCTGCAGGTTGTCCGAGCAAAAGCGAAGGCAAAGAGAGCTATTCTTTTGGCGGAGGATGGAAGTGAACTTTCCGATTCTCTCGGCGCTTTGTCAAACGCCGAGGAGAGACCTCTAGAAACTGTTTTAGACAAAATACAGTCAATTACCTGGAACCAAAAGAGCCGGGCTGCTGCTGCTGATGCTGCTGCCCCGAGACCATTAGTTCTACAAGAACACATTCTGCCTAATAGGCACTCTTCACCATTTATTCCTAACCCAATACCCTATGGAACGGGGCCTTCCAACTATGGCGTTAATCATTGTGAACGCCCAGCAGCCCTAGGTATTGGTACGATACATGATGGAAGGAACTTAAAAGAAACCACGTTGGAAAATCCGCGAGGACATTTTGAGGTTAGCCCGGTCAATGCCGACTCGGTCACCCCGCGCTTGGAATTAGACACCTTTGACGGGAACATTTTAGAATTCTATGGATTTATGAGTGACTTTCGCGAATATATTGAGGCCAGAGTGCTGAATGATGGCGCTCGCCTTAAGTTTCTTCTCAAGCTATGTGCAGGGGAAGCCTATGACACAATCAAGGGATGCAAGATAATCTCGGACCGAAGTCGTGGCTACCGCGAAGCTATACACCGTCTAAATGCTAAGTACGGTGAACGAAACTTGGTGGTGCAAGTTTACATGAAGCAGGTTACTGAAGGGCCGCTCTTGAAACCGTCGGACTCTGAAGGTATGTTTTTATTAGCTGATAAAATGTACAACTGCTACAATACTCTATCCGAGTGGGGCTACTCACATGATTTAAATAGCACAGAAAACCTGGGAAGGATATACGACCGGCTTCCTAATCATATAAAATTGGATTTCTGTAAAATTAGTCGATTAAAAGAAGCCGACGGCCAACGGCCAAGTTTCTTTGATTTAATGGAGTTGGTGCAAGACAGTGCGAAAGCGTCTCGCTGTTACTTCAACCAACGATATTACGCTTCGACATCGGGACCCTCACAATCAAGGAAAGGGAACAGTGAGTATAAACCTAAACAAAGTTTTTCTAGAAAAGTAATGTTTGCCGCCGCTGAGCCTGTATCTGAACCTATAGAACACGTAGAGACGACTTACAGGAGACCTTTGTGCTGTTTATTTTGCAACGAGACACACTCTATATGGAGATGTAATCTCTTTAAAGGTGAAACCGTTCAGGAAAGAACAAATTTTGTCACGGCACGGAAGCTGTGCTTCAATTGTTTGCGTGCTGGCCATTTTTCCCGGAACTTGTCGGGTATCAAGGGAATACTGTGCGATATGTAAGCGTAGACATAATTCTTTGTTGCATATAGATAAAATCCCAAGCCCCTCTGGTGATCCTTCGCCAAGTAATCCCGAGATAAAAGAGAAAAGTGTTGTATCTTGTGGTGCTCGTCAGCGAGATGAAAGGAAGATGAGAACCCCTAAAAGTTTCAAGGTGGTTCCAGTTAAGGTGTGGACCATGGATCCTGGTAAGAGTGTGCAGACTTATGCATTTTTGGATGATGGTGCGGACATATCTATGTGTGCAGTCGGTTTGGCAGAGAAGCTTGATCTACCAAGTACAAATGAACGAATGGATCTGTACACACAAAATGCGGTGTCCCGTCATGCACTTATTTGCGATGACTTGTTTGTTCAAGGATTTGGGGAAAGCGAGACATTTAACGTACACGAAATGTTGATTACAGATAATCTGATAGATGTCAGTAGCAGCATTCCTACAGAAGAGGTGGCTGCGCTTTATCCCCATTTGAGGGACTTGAACTTTCCCAAACTGGAGAATGGAAACGTTGAGCTTTTATTAGGAAACAACGTCATCGATGCTTTCCGATTGACTGAGCAACGCAGTGGAAAGCACGGGGAACCACTGGGGCTCCACACCGCACTTGGCTGGACAATATTCGGGGCTGATCTCCCAGCAGCTGGTCGGGCAAACATAAGGTGTCTCATGCTTGTGTCCAATTCATGGGACAGCGTGAACCTGCGGATGATTCGTGCAATGAGATTTTACAATTATTTTCCAGGGAATTTAGTGACCTGTCACAGGAACAGAAATGTGAGATGTCTATAGAGGATAGACAAGCAATTAAGATGATGGAAGAAACGGCAACTAAAGTTGGCAAACATCATCAGATTGGACTACCTTGGAGGCAACCTCGAGTCACACTTCCGGGCAGCCGATTGATGGCGCTAAAGAGACTCAAGTCACTAAAAAGGCGCTTAACAGGTAACCCTGAATTATTTTCCGAGTATCGCCTAAAGATAAGGGAATACATAAGCCAGGGTCATGCCACTGGTTGTGCCTCGTTCTGAGCTGGCAAGTAGTAACACAATCTGGTATATACCACAGCCACTGCACTGGTCCGAAATTTCGGGTTGTCTTTGATTGCGCTGCGTGTTTTAACGGTGTATGTCTGAATGACAACTTACTGCAAGGGCCTGACTTGACTAATAACCTGGTCGGAGTACTTTTACGTTTTCGCCAGGAGCGTGTTGCTCTTGTGGCAGATATAAAGGGCATGTTTCATCAAGTGTTGGTAGACCCTAAGGACCGTGATGCCTTGCGCTTTCTATGGTGGCCAGACGATGACATGGATAAGGAACCAGTTGACCATCGGATGAACGTGCACATTTTTGGAGTAACTTCGTCGCCTAGTTGCTCATCCTTTGCTCTGATGAGAACTGCTCAGGAAAATGAAACGGGGGCTGATGAGATAAGTAGATGATTTGTTAAAATCATGTAGATCTGTTGAGGAAATGCTCAAACTAGTAGCACAAATAGTTCCATTGCTGGCTAGTGGGGGGTTTCACCTTACTAAGTTCTTAACTAATGAGAAACGAGTTTTAAGTTCGATTCCAGTTTATGATATCGCTTCATCGATGTTGACTATAGACCTACATGGACTTCCAATTGAACGAGCACTCGGGGTATCCTGGAACACTGAGGACGGATTGCTTTGAAATAAAGGTCAATGTAACGTTGAGACCGCCAACACGCAAAGGAATTCTTTCAATGGTGAGCCAGGTATATGATCCATTGGGTTTTGCTCAACCGTTTATACTGCCGGCTAAGAAGTTACTTCAAGTTGCCTGCCATAATCGTTTAAGCTGGGATGAACCGGTTTCCTCTGAACAGAGAGAAACATGGAATGATTGGCTACAGACCCTTGAAGGATTACAGGCGATCTCTATACCAAGGTGCTTCCGGCCACCCTATGAGGTACACCAAATCCAGTTACACTTATTTTGTGATGCCAGCAAGCTGGGATATGGGGCCGTGGGTTACTGTCGTATGGTAGATGAAAATCGCAAAGTACATTGTTCATTTCGTTACTGCACCGTTGCAGTAGTTTTTGGTTCGTTGGTTGTTCATGGTTGGGTGATTTTAGTAAATTTCTATTTCTATGATTTGTCCTTGGCGATTTTACGTTTTTGATCTATAAAGGCTTTTTCGAGTTCGGCTGCAAGGAAGCAGCAGTTTATTTTAGCGATCAAGGAATTAACGGGCGCGCATTGTTAAGGTATGGTTTTTTTGTAGTATAGTTTCCCATTTTTTTAATTATATAGCGTCTTACATGCATTTATGTTTATTTTAGTTACCGCTGAATACCGAATAAAGGATTTGGAAATAGCGCGTCAACTTCATTGCGTGGCACCGTAACAGTAACTTAACAGCAACGTCGGCGTTGATTGGCCTCAAGAGTGATTAAGACCCGGTAGAAATCAAAGAAAAGGCATGAGTGACATTAGTAAAGGCAAAGTTGAACCGGTGGATATTGGTGAAACGTATGTGACAGTACCTCGAAATTCAAAGATGGATAAAAGCCTAACGACTGCAGAAGACAAATTTATTCATGGTATAGAAAAGTTACAGGAATCTATGATTGTGTCGGATGAGCGCGAACCGATCCAACGTGCGGTACAGGAATTATTCGAAAACAAGCGTAAATTTCGCATCTTAATGTCGGAGCTCGAAAGTGAAGGTGCTCCGTCCGAGTTTGATAGGTGGTCCAAAAAAGCGACAAGGTTAAATATCCTTTTAAATGAAGCAAGGAACCTGGCTCAAAATGCCATAGAAAGATTGCGTCAAAACCAATTTGTGTAACAAAATCAATAACGCTAATTTATTCGCTCCTTACGCTCTTCCGATAAAACTAGAAGTTTTTAAAGGCAATCCACTTCATTTTCCCTCTTGGAACACTGCGTTCGACGCGCTGGTGGATTCAAACTCTAATACGTGTGCAGCGCAAAAGTTAAATTTGCTGCAGCAATATCTATCGGGCGAACCCAAATCGGTGGTGGAAGGATACTTTCTACTGCAGTCGGAGGACGCATACAACCAAGCAAGAAGAACATTAAAACAACGGTATGGGAATGACAGTATAATTAGTAAATCCTTTGTTGACAAGCTTTATGTTTGGCCGAAAATTCTCCCAAATGATCCGAAAGGATTAAGACGATTTTCTGATTTTTTGAATCAAATTGTTGCCGCCAAAAGCCAAATTAATGAATTAGGGATCTTGGACTACCCGAACGAGAGTACAAAAATTGTGGCACGGTTACCAGCGTTTATTATTGCCAAATGGCGTGAGATAGTTCTTGCACACAAATTATCTGAACATGGTACTTATTCAACATTCGAGAAATTAGCCGAATTTGTGACATTGCAATCGGAGCGGGAGAATATCCCGGAATTGCAATTTATTCGCTTAGCAACTCACCACAGAGGAAGATTACAAAGCAAACCGACCACTTCATACTACAACGTTTTAAGTGAATCATGGAAGCATCAACATAGCTCCTCGCAAAGTGTGAACTGCTCTTATTGTAAAAGTTATAAACATGGACTGAACGAATGCAACTTATTCATGAAATTAAGTTTATGGGATAAAAAGGATTTTTTGAGAAAACACAAATTGTGTTATGGGGTGTGGTTCTAGCGATACTCACATTGCGAGAGAGTGCACACACCGCGCTACATGTAAAATATGCAAGCGTACGCACTTGACTCCGTTGCACGTTAATTGGACCCCACAACCCTATTGTAAAAATTCAAAATCGGCTCATACCTGGGGAATTGTTGGAAGCTGGGTGCCAGAAAGTAATACAAAGATTTTGCATCGATGCTATGCGACCGGTACTAACGCAAGATTGGACATACGAAAGAACGTTAAATCAAAAACAAAAATAATAAGTCCACCTCGATACTTGGTGAAACAACCGCACAACGATAAAGGAAACATAATCGAAGCTCCAAAACCATTAACGCTAAATCATAACCTAACATTACAGAAGAGGACGCCTTTGACCCCCCAAAGAGCTTTTAAAAAGGACGATTTGTACGTGAACACACGGTGTAGAAAGGTGGAGTACCTGACTAATCAGTTTTGGGCACGCTGGAGGAAAAAATTCTTGCCCAGAAATCGGTGGCCACTTACAAGATTATTAGAGACGTATCCAAGTAGTTTTGGACAGAACGTGGAAGTGGGAAAAAGCGACAGAGATGAACTTTGGAACAAGTGCATCATCGAGCACGGAAGATACCGGGGATTCCCGAACGGGGAGCCAAGGTTGAAGGTCACGCGCGCCGCATAATGATATTGTAAATGGGATGTTTATGTGCAAACAAACTTTTTGCGAGTAACGTCTTTCTTTGTCTTTAAAAAAATCTTCACATATTTGGAGAGCCATGTTACTGCACCGTTGCAGTAGTTTTTGGTTCGTTGATTGTTCATGGTTGGGTGATTTTAGTAAATTTCTATTTCTATGATTTGTCCTTGGCGATTTTACGTTTTTGATTTATAAAGTCCTTTTCGAGTTCGGCTGCAAGGAAGCAGCAGTTTATTTTAGCGATCAAGGAATTAACGGGCGCGCATTGTTAAGGTATGGTTTTTTTGTAGTATAGTTTCCCATTTTTTTCCTATTATATAGCGTCTTACATGCATTTATGTTTATTTTAGTTACCGCTGAATACCGAAAAAAGGATTTGGAAATAGCGCGTCAACTTCATTGCGTGGCACCGTAACAGATGGGCAAGTCCAGAGTTGCTCCGATAAGCCCGGTTAGTGTTCCCAGGCTTGAGCTCACCTGCGCTGTTAACGCCGTAAGGTTAGCTGCTTTGATTAAAACAGAGCTCGAATATGACATTCATGATGTTGTGTATTGGACAAATTCTACCACTGTACTGCAGTATATTTCAAATACGGCCTCAAGATTTCAAACCTTTGTGGCCAACAGGTTGGAGTTTATACACCGTTCAACTCAGCCAAGTCGATGGAGGCACGTTAGCACAAAGACTAACCCTGCGGACATCGCATCATGGGGTCTAATGCCTAGTGAAGTTCACAAGGCGGAAATATGGTTTACGGGGCCGGAATTTTTGCGTCAACCTGAGGAGAAGTGGCCAGCACGTCCATTGGTGTTGCCACCGTTGTCCGAGGATCACGCGGAGTTCAGGATAAGGAAGGGTATCGTGTCTTCCCTTACCCAAGCGGCACCAGATAAAACCACCTTGCAATTGTTATTCGAACGATATTCTACGTTTTTTGCCCTGAGGCGTTCTGTGGCGTGGTTACTTCGGTTTCGCAAGTATCTAATTTGGAAGTCCTGTCGACCTCGTATTCTCCACCCCTCGGAATTTCCGTGGATGGGTTACCTATCCCACACTGAATTGAAAGAGGCTCTACTCTCAATTATAAAGGTGGTTCACCAAGAAGTGTTTGCTGCTGAAATGAAGCAGCTGCCCAATCATGAATCGTTCTCAACGATAACGCTACATTCGGTACGGCAGTTAAGGAAGTCACCAGTATTGGCTTCGCTGCAGAAATTGAGCCCGTTTGTTGTGAATGGGGTGTTATATGTTGGCGGAAGACTCCACAAATCCAGCCTGCGTGCGCAAGAAAAGCATCAGATAATCCTCCCTTCACGACACATTATTACTGATCTAATTATTTCTTATTATCATTGTAGACAGGGACACAGTGGTACTTTTCATGTTCTCTCTGCTATCCGAGAGAGGTTTTGGATTTTGCGAGGGCAAGCATCAGTTCGTCGAGTACTGCGTGACTGCCGAAAGTGCAAGTTCTGGGAACGCACGGGTTGGGGAACAAATGATGGCATCCTTGCCTGTAGCTCGGGTGAGTGCTGGTAGCCCACCATTTACAGCCGTTGGGGTTGATTATATGGGACCTATTCTGACAAAACTTGGTAGGAGTCAGGTGAAACGATATGGCTGCATTTTCACGTGCATGGCGACCAGAGCTATTCATATCGAAGTCGCTGAATCATTAGAGACGAGCGCCTTCATAGGAGCGTACCGACGTTTTACCTGCAGAAGAATTGGAAGACCGAAGCAAATATTTAGCGACAACGGTACCATTTTAGTGGGAGCAGAGCGGGAGCTACGCGAAAGCATTCGAAATTGGAATATAAAGCAGATGCACGATGCATTTCTTCAAGATGAGATATCATGGAATTTCAATCCGCCTGCAGCAAGCCACCAAGGGGGCGTCTGGGAACGGATGATTGGCTCAGTCAGAAAGGTAATGCGTTCAATCAACGGAGAAAAGGTGCTCGATGATTTTGGTCTGTTAACACTGATGGCGGAAATTGAACGGATTTTAAACGATAGACCTATTACACCTATCAGCGATGACCACCGGGATGAGCTGGCTCTCACACCCAGCATGTTGCTCAAAGGAGCAGTTGGCGACTCGCTTCCACCAGACGAGTTTTTAAAGTCCGATGGATACAAGCGATCATGGCGCGCGGTTCAGCTTTGTGCTGATAAGTTTTGGGAGAGATGGACTAAGGAGTATTTGCCACTTCTGCAACTCCGACAAAAGTGGCTGCGACCCACCAGAAACCTTGCTGTGGGAGACGTTGTGTTGGTCGTGGACGAGCTGAAGAAGCGCGGCGTATGGCCGAAGGGCGTAATTGAACATTGTACATATGATAAAACTGGCCTTGTCAGGCGCGTACGTGTACGAACGATGATGTCCACTCCACTATTGAGCGAGATGTACGCAAGCTGTGTCTGCTGGAAGCACATCCTTGAACTGTTACCCAGTGTGCTCGTGGCCGCAAGGCTGTAAATTGTATGTTTCGTCTAATTTAACCACTAGTTCTAGCCACGGATTTGGCTACTGTGTTTTATTTTTCGTATACTTGCCACCTAAGTTGTAACTGAAACGATGTTTTGTTATTACTACATTCCTGTGTAATTCTACGTAGACATGTTGTTGTGCCCATTGTTTATATACCTCTACGGTAGTTTGTAATTGCCTTTATTTTCGAACTTAAGTATGACGTAGTGCAGAAGTGTTTTTTTTTGGTTGATTGAAATGCCCGTTGATGTGTGTTGTAAAATTATTTCATTTAGTGTTTTCAATAATTTGGGGCCAATATGTTACGATCATTTTAAGAGCCAATCCCAAGTACCTAAATGAAGCGTCACGGCGTCGCTGCCAATGTTAAAGGTCCTAGTAATTTCGGCCTTTTCTGTTGTTACTACGTGGTAGAAGGTTGTTTTATTGATTTAGCTGTTCTGGATAGCACAAAGCAAACCCAGAAATTGTATGTATGCTGCTATGTTTGTATGTGTTTAGAAATTTTGTCCATTTGTCTATGTTAGCGCAATTAAAAGACATCACAGAAGGATGGTTTGTTTCCAACATAGAAGATATAGCAATCACTGGTCAAGTGCGCGGAGCAGCTAAAATTCGCCAACACAGGGTTGGTAACGTAGGGTAGGGCTTCGCCCCTGTTGAATCTTACAAATATTGTGAAGAATACTCCGAATCAATAACTACATATTAACTGAGTGTACGATGTACCGTATACTAAACCTAAATATTTGCTCATTTATTGTACTAATGTTGTTTACAAAACAAGGAAGAGGAGGCATTTTCCTTAATCCCATTATGCACAATACTTTTGGTTCCAAAGTTAGTAGTAAACGAGGGGTGGAAACACATCGTAGTTTTAGTATCATAAAAATGCCCAATGTTTTTTTTACAATAATTATAAGGGTTTTGAAAAAGCATTATTAAACAATTTATGCATAAATTCACCACCTTTTAAGTCATAGATGCCATTTAACTTTAGTAGGTAATGCTTCTGATATAGTGGAGTAACCGAACAACTACTGAACGTAATTATTCTTTTTATCTAATTATACAATACATTAAGCGGTTTTAAAACTGTTTTGTTTGATGTACCCCATAATATTATAGCATACTGCAGATGTGAGTAAATGAAGCTGAAATATAAAAGTCGCAAAATACGACTGCCCAGATAACGTCTAATCTCTTAAAAAATCCGCAATATTTAGATATTCTTCTTTCTAAACATTTTATATGTTCATTCCAGTTAAGCTTATCATATATATATACTCCCAAATATTTTACCGAATTAACACACTTTAAGTTTATTATCATATAGTTAGTTTTCTAATGGTTTAAGGATAGTCTATTATAATGCAAACATTCAGTTATGTAGGTGTATTAGTACCTATTTATTAAAAAGTTTTTAAACAGAAGCAGCAGTGTACCACTTACACCATAAAATAAGTTTCCCTAACAGTATTTGGTGGTCCACCGTATCAAAAGTCTTCAATGAACCAAAAAAATACGCAACAGCTATAAAATTTATTTTCAGAGCTTAGAAGAAGTTGATTATAAATATAACAGACAGCATTCACAGTAGAGCATTGCTCACGAAAGCCAGATTAATATTGGGAAAGAAGATTAAATTTAATTAGATAATCATATAACCGATTGTATAGCAACCTTTCAAATAGTTTGAAAAATTGGGATAATAGCGAGACAGGTCTATAATTTGTACATCTATTAGTTGCACCAGTTTTATTAATTGATATAACTTCTGCTATCTTAAGACCTTCAAGGAAAAGTACCTGTCTGTATGCAGTTATTAAATATATCTGCAAGTATTGGGGATATTAAACTGGCAGACTTTATGAATTTAGTGGAAATATCACTTTGTTTTACTACGTTTTTACAGTCAATTTATGAGCTGTTGGGGAGGGCAGTTTAATTTCGGTATAGTGGTGGCCATAGCTAAGCGATTGTACTAAAAAAATATTAAACTTATTACTAATTAGAAATGGATCGCTTAAAATCTCATTATTTTCACCAATTATTACAAAACGTCCACATTTACTTTTAAAGGTGACTAATTCCCTGATTATTTACCATTGTTTGGCACTATTAAAGACGATTTCTATAAAACATAAGCTTAGCTGATGCAATAAGATGATTTAGTTTGTTTCGATAAACTTTATACTGGAAAAAGTCATGCTCTATGTTAAGTTTTCTCATTTGCATTGTTTAGTGGTACACTTGGTTTTTTTTAATCTTTATGATTTTTAGAAACTCCTTGTTATCCAGGGTTTCTTTTACACCTTTATAATTTGGTTAAGTATTAGTCTTAATGGGGCATATTAGTTAATTGACTCCTCCAGTTCACAGAAAAGAGATGCCATATTTTTATGTACTGATGGACCATCAGTGTTTATTAAGTTCTGGGGGAATACTTAGAACAACTTGTTGTGTTACTCAGCCAAAAAGTTTTCTTCAATGAAGTTGGACATGTTTCTAAAATATTGTTTATAAGGTTTACGTTGTTGATTTTTTGAATTTATAATAATAAATGTTGAAAAGTGGTCGCTTATATCAGTACTTAAAATTCCACTTATAATCTTAAGTTTGTCATCATTTGTATATATGTGATCTATAAGTGTAGCACCGTGGGGTGTTACTCGATTAGAGATTAATGATTTGCAGGCACAACTGCATAATGTATTAGAGTAATTGTTGATATCATGGTAAGTAGAGCATTAAATCAGATCTATATTAAAGTCACCCCATGAAAATAAATTACATTTTGAAGGATTAAGAGACATTACTCCTGAAATGTCTTGTTTTAGTCAGAAAGAATGGATGCTTCAAGCAAACATTGATACAATTTACCATAATTTTTTTGTATACTCCTTACATTTACATAAATAATAAAAAATCATTCAATTAAATTCAGTCATCTTATCAACTGTGTAATATTCACTACTACTTATCGTTTAAATGGTTATATTTTCAACATAAGAATTTTTAGTGTCATTTTTATTGCACTGTTAATTGTCACTGTACATTGCATGACATAATATAGTTTCATTAAATGTACTCTGAGTTATGGTTTGAAAAGGTAAATTTTTGTTCATGCAAATCAGACAAAAGTACGGAAGCTAATCAGTGGAAAAATTGCCAAAATCGTGATCATTAATATTTAAACATTTTTCATGTAGCCAGTAATTGCGAATATCACATGCAACACTATTGTGGATGGTTTTACAAGGTAAGATACATATTCTAAATGGATATTTTACATTCATTTAAAGTATAACTTACACCATGTAACAATACTAATAAAACTTTTATTTTTGAAAAAGTTATTTTTAGTATTAATATTTGTTTTAATAGATGTTACAGGTCTTTGTCAGTTTTTTATACTAAATGATGGGCTCCCATCATTTTCTGTTATAAAGGTTAAATCCTATTTTGTATGCTTTACACGATAATCTACATTTTATTAACCTGTCTTTGTTAGTTTTTGTGAGGCTTTCATTAATATAAATTCTTGCTTTGCCGGTGGATAAATTTTCATTGACTTGTCTTAATTTGAACTGGTTACCATATATATTGTCTCTTACCTTTCGACTGATAAATTTTGCGATATTAGCTGGTTGTGGTCGGTCATGTTATGGCTTAGCCAGTCTATGAGAGACACTATGTCATGTTTGGTGATGGACAAGCCAAGATTCCTCACAGTTGCAACTACCAGATCATCAGTCGACTCATCAGCATGTGAACTTATCCCATGAAACTCTTAAGCATTCACGTCTTCCATATTGTTCTAACGCATCAATTGTATTGGAGTTTTCAACAGACTTGTTTTCCAGTTCTCTTATTCTTTTTTTTTAATTTCCATTTTTATTTTTTAGCTTTTTTAGCTGTTTATCATGTTCAAAAATTTCTCTTTTTATTTCTTCATATCTGGCTTCCAAAAACTTTTAACTGGCTGTTATTTCTTGAAGTTCGTTTATTACAGTAAGTTATTTCGAGTTGATTGGTGGCAGAGTTTAATATCAGCGGTTAAATTGTCCAGTTTTTCATGCAAAACGAGGTTACATTGCGCACTAGTTGATCGTTTGCTAGTCTTCGTATTATTATTCATTTTTTATTAAGATCAATCTTATTCATTAAACTTAACATCATAACCTTATTCAAATAGAATAAAACAAAATATTTTGTTTATTTAAACATTAGTTTGATTTGATGCCAAATTTTGTTAGAAAATCTTTAAAACACTGAATTTTGTCATTTTGTGTTTATGAATAATTTTATTGTTTATATACAACAAAGTTGAAAAATGCATTTTTATCCCTTTTGACTATAAACATATGTAGTATATTTGATAAACACATAAAAAATTAATTAAATATTTAAGCAAGCCGAATAAGCTTAAATCATTTTTTAACCTGATTCGTTTAAAACACATCAATCATACACAACATCACATAAAACTGAGGCTTACCTGGGGCGAAGGGAGTTGTTGTATTGCTTCTCGCAACATACGTTGGCCTTCTGGTGAAAGTTCGTTCCAGTCCAAATCAAGTTCCGATATTTTGCCAACACACCCAGCCAGACATTGTGCTGCTTGGTCATCCAACCTCACATAGCTTCTTAATGTAAGTTTAATCTGTGTAGAACAGGAATGTTTTGTAACTGGGATTAACCAATTTTTGTCTTGTCGGCAGGGTGATGTTATTAATTTGGTTATTTCTTTTGCAGGATGGAATGGTGCCAGGGCCGTGTGACAGTCCGACCTGGACTAGGGTCGGGACAACAGATGGAATTTTGACTGATTAGATTAAAATAAAATTAGTTTACTAGGAACAATTACTATACACTTATTGGTGTGGACGACATCTATTTTACTTTAACCAAGCCTCCCACACGAGATCAGACCACCACCGGTTCTCTACAACATGGCGGGAGAGAACGAGGTTATGTCACCCCATGTGTACGGAGGGAGGTAGGGGGTCTTGGTGTTAAAAAAATTATTTTGAAGTGTAAATTAATTAACAAAGGTGACGTTATGTGGAAAAAGCGGATACACACATATGTAGTGTATCTTGACTTTTAAAAACATGAAGGAATTTAGGCATGTTTATGGAAACAAGTTTGAAAGATACACAAGTTTGCGTGATGTATTTTAAAGTCACTCGCATCAAAATATCATGTTTTGAGAGGGGGTGTGGGGATCTTGTAGTAGTGATGAGTATATCTAGTGAGTGGGGCAGGGTAATATTGTGGTATGGACTTGCCGGTAATTGAAACAAGTGGGCGAGGCATAAAAGTTGAAATGTGTGTGTTTCCTGACAATAAAGCTCATTATAAACAACTCTCCTTATTTTACAGACAATCGCGCAGAAAGTCGTCAGGGTGAAGATCGAACCGAGAACCGGTTTGGTAATAACCTCTACTTTTGTATAGGAGCTATTGAATGAAGTAACCGGATTCCAACCATAACAGTTGGCTCCCATTTTGATACTTCCATTTGATAGTGAGAATTTATTAACTGACAGGTTAAACAAAATATTTGATTATTCGAACATTAGTTTGCTTTAATGCCAAAAATGAGTAAGAAAACCTAATAACACATGATTTGTGTGTGTTTATAACAATAAAAGTTATACAACGCATTTTGCCTGGTTTGAATAACATTATGACATAAACAGCTCAAGTAAGCTTAAATTATTTAAAATTGATTCATTAATCAATCATACACAACATCACATGAAACTGAGGCTTACCTGGGGAGAATGGAGTTGTTGTATTGCTTCTTGCAGCATACGTTGACTTTCTGGTGAAATATCGTTCCAGTCCAAATCCAGTTCCGATATTTTGCCAACACACCCAGCCAGACATTGTGCTGTGTGGTCATCCAACCTCCCATCGCTTCTCACTGTAACTTTGATCTGTGTAGATCAGGAATATTATAACTCCACAATGTGGATTGAAATATATGTTCAATAATCAACTATCAAACAAACTAATTTAAATATTTATTTAAAATATAAAATGTTATACAATTTAGCATTGATATCTATGTACACTTTATTAATTAGTAGTCTGTGTTAAAGTGCAATATTGTTTTGCTTTATTTAATTTCTTAGAAGGAAGGATGGTAGGAACAAATTTCGGGAAATGATGGTTTTCATATTGTAACGGAATAAATAAGGAGCAGGCCAGTTATACATACAATCGTCTTAACTTAAAATAATTATAAATACAAGCTTGCTTTGAATAAATTATACATGCTATCCAAAACACAGCAATGCCAGACTTAACAACTGGATACTTAGAAAAACACGTGGTCTTTGTGGTGAAATACGTCATAATGGGAAAAACTGAGTGCATCTAGTGAATTATTATTAAGTCTGAAATCGATATACAATATATGCAATGAGGACGATAAATCTTTGGAAATATTAAATATGACGTTGTAATAAAATAGAGCCAGTGGTGTGTCACGAGACACTTATACAGCTGCCTTACTGGTCATTAATTCCAGTGATTGAAAAGTGCCTTTGCTAATTCCAATATACACTTTGGTGATTTAATGTATTTTATTACTAAAAAACTTTTATAGACTTTTTATAAACGGTTGTACAACAACACTGTAATAGCTGCGGTTACCGATGTGTAAATATGCACATTTATAAAAAATCAGTGATTGATCTTGAGCTACTTGAAGTATGGTATTCAATATTTACTTTGTTTGGTCGATCATTGATAGCTGTGCACAAATCTCGCATATAATCGTTCACTTGTTTGAAATACAGTAATCGAAGTTCATCAATATGTTGAATATGAGGAACCAGGTTATCAGCTACATTTCCCAGCTCTGATGTTTTATCCAAGACTAACTTCTTGATCTAGAATAAACGTTTTTAATTTCTCACCTAAGATTTTAATTGATTTATTAATAATATTATCGAAGATGTCCACCATGATTGTTGACGCCAACAATCCTTTTTGTGTACATTATAACCCGGTTGTTTTAAATATTTATTGCGCCACCTATCGTCATACTTTCCGTTCTTTGTTTCGTTTCTCATGCTCGTGTTTAGGTTTTTCGCCAGTTTTCTGCAATGCTATGTAAGCAATCTCGTCCGGCCCGTTGGTCTAACGGTTAACTGCGTCGCCTTTCAATTGTAAGTTTTCAGGTGCGAAACTGGTCGCTAACTAGTCGGTTGTGTCCTTGGGCAAGGCACTTTACGCACATTGTCTGAACCCAGCGGATTAATAGGTTCTACCAAATTGAAGGAACGTGTCTATCATATACAACACACTGCAATAGCTCCGGTAACCCGACGATAGGCGCGAGGTGATCTGACGGTTGCCCGTGTGTTAACCCCCTTGGTTTTCCCATTCACGGGGATAAAGATGAATATCCTATCCTATGCTTGCAGTTAAATAAGCTAACGTTATATAACATTAATTTGTATTATTATTATGTTTTGTTTATTTATTAGTGACTATCAATAACTAAATTTAATTTCCTGATATTGTTGTTGGAAATATTGCTTGAATGTTTGAATTGAATACACTTTTTAATCGAGCATTAAATAAGAACAGTTACTTATTCGTCACGGCCCAAAAATCGCGTAGACTGTTGAGTAATCTAGCTTCAACATTATTAAATTTAAGTTATGAACAAAATGAACAGTGATCCTTTGATTGATCTGACAGCCGATAAGAGTTTGATTGGTGGACAGTTAAACTTTCATTCAAACATTATTGTTAAAACGAATGAGCAAGTTCCTCAAGGTTTATATACTGGAAAGGGCTTAATGGAGGAGAAACCAGATTTTGCTGCCCTAAAACAACAACATCAAGAAATTACTCATGTAAAGCTGCTATTGGAAGAGGAGGATGAATTAATTCTGAACCAAATGAGCGGTAAGACTAAAGACAAATTTAAGGTAAGAATTGATTTTAAAGTGATGCTTGATACTACTGAAAGTTTCGATGAATGCCCTGTTTCTCGGTCATCACCTAATTTGAAGCAACAAATCTAGCTCTGTAGTAGTAGGTGGTGCTTTAAAACCTGACAAGTCAAATGATCTTATTAAACTAACTGATGCAATCAAGGTAATGGCGGCATAAATGCAAAGAGGGCCTCTCCCAGTCCGTACCCCGACTAAGTTTGATGGAAGCTGTTAAGTCTGGCCTCTTGTTTGCAATTAACATGCGAGTTTATCTTGAAAGCGATTTTATTACTTAGATAGAAAAGCGGTGTAGAATCCTAGTTCGTGTCTGTTCCATGGGAAATAAGTGGATTAATAACTAAACAATGGCGAAATAAACCCTGCAAATAAACAACGGCGTTACTGAAAAGAACAATGACTTTAACGCAAAGGACAAATGCTTCACACGCGTGTGCACTCAATGAACCATAACCGGCGGAGTGACGTCACAATTAAAATGATTGTTTGGGGACTAGTGGCACGTGGATATCGGCCATATCAGAAGCGCTCTGGAGTTGCATAAGTTTAAAACTAAGTTTCGAAATAATATTATGGATTCAGTCATGGATGCATCCACACGATTAAACTATTTAATGAACCTGTGTACAGGTAAAGCCTACGAGGCAATTCGATCATGTGGTATAATTGAACCACCAGAGAACGGTTTTGAGATGGCTATGACTATTTTGGACGAACAGTTTGGCCAATGTCATCGAATTGTGCATGCCCATCTTGACACACTAACCATGGGAGACAACTTACCAGAGGGAGACCACAATGCACTGTTTAAATTATAGACAGAAATGAATAGCTGTTACAATACGTTAATTGCATTTCGGTGCTCAAACTATTTGGAGGATGCTAACTCGATTAAGAAATTGTACCGACGTCTACCAAAAGGTCTACAAGTTGGGATTCTAAAAGATTGTAGAATAAACATAAGCGAAGGACAATTACCTTGTTTTGCTGAAATACCGCACCATGTTGATATTGCTTCTAAACTTAGAAACACTTCATTGCATTTAAAAGAGATGCAATTTTACACTCCCCTAAGAATATAAGCAGGGATAACCGTAGTTGTAGAAAACAAATAGTTGGATTAAACACAAGCGGCATTATTAATATGCAATCGTCTAGGATCTTTTAACAAAACACAAAATACCCAAGTACTGGTTCATGTTTACGATGTGAAAAACCACATCATTTGTATGAGTGTGAGCAATTCATGCAATGTACGCCACATCAAAGATTTGATAATGTAAAAGAGAGGAGCGTTTATTTAAATTGCCTTCTTAAAGGACATAATGCTGGTGCTTGCTTCAATAGAAGATGTCAAAGTTGTGGATATAAGCATTATTTGCTACTGCATTTCAAAAGATCTTACACACAACTATCATGGGAACCGAAAGTATCTAGTAATTCAGTACTGACTGGTGCAAGCAACGCAATAATAAATATTTTAAAGAGAACTCGATTTCGTGTGCTACCCGTTAAAGTTTGGTCTGCTGATGGAAACTGCTCTGTGCTAACTTATGCGTTTCGGAACAGTGGAGCCTTCCCATACTATGTGTAAAGCAAGCCTATTAAACAAAACTCCCAAGCCAAAAATTTCACCACATGAAAGAATGGGAACCAAGTTTACAATAAAAAATGTGAACCACTCGAAAGAGCATAATGGTTGTAATAAAGCTGTTAGTCAAAGCATTATATGAACGAGATATTTTTTTACTTGGAGATTTATTGGTTGTTCCTAAATTACCTGATGTACATGACAGTATACCAACACAAAAAGATAAAGTATCCTCATCTTAGAAATTTACATTTTCCATGCCTAAACCTAATGAGGTTGAATTACTGATTGGTTCGGACAATGAGCTGGCCACCGAAGAAATTTCCAGAAGGCGCCTCCCGGGATGTCCAACAGCCATTCGAACGCGTCTTGGCTGGACTCTGAATGGAGTGGAATCAAACGAAGCTGTTAATGACAAAAGTGAGTCTGTGATTTTTTGTAGCCTAAAATAAGTACTCAGACATTGCACCAACAACTCGAGCATATGCTCTCCTATGATTTCTGTGAAAGCAAACAGAAGGAAGAACATTCACTTTCATTAGAAGACTACCAAGCACTAGAGATCATGGAAAAGTCAACTTAGAAAAACACTGATGGGCACTATGAGATCAGTCTGCCCTGGAAATTATGTAAACCCCACTTTCCTGACAATCGGTGTATGGTGGAACGAAGACTCAAAAGTCTAAAGAAGAAGTTCATATGTGAACCGGATCTGTTTTATAAATACAAGGGCACAAAGGTTTCCAAAAAAATGCAGATTGCCCCTGCAGAAAGGATTGGGTATATTCCCCACCAGCTGCTATAGGGGCCGGAGCACACCAACAAATTGATAAAAGCGCCAACAAGGTTTCAGCAGGAAGTTGCATATGATAATACCTCTGTGGCTGATTGCTTAAATGCTATTAATTTAAGGAAAGTGACAGAGACCAATATATCGCAGTTATCCAAATTTATATACAGCAGTGGTATTTATCGCATAAAGTATAACAGTAACTGCCGCTCTGTTCTTTCCTCCCTACCAGGTGCTAATAGGTCATTAAAGTTTACTTGTGATTTGATGGATAATTTTTCTGTTGGAAAGACATTGGAAGTACATGAACACAATAAAATCAATATAAAATTCATTCCAAAACCACATTTTTATTCAAACCTTCCCGGGTTGCGGTTGTAGCATTTGCTTCTCATCTTCAGGTTGATATCGAGGACCCACTCCGCATGATGTTGCCCATTCAGTTCCATCATGTTCTGTTCCCCATTCAGAATCTACAACTAACTCCTAAGAAAATGCAATTTTTCAAGTTATAAACAAGATAGAAGCATATATGCGGGGATATTGACACTAATTTACCATTAAACCTCGCCTCATATAATACAGCCATATTTCATCACAGTTTGTAATTACATTTCACATAGTGGAAGTACTATAGCAACTTGTTCATATTTTATTATTGAAGATGCCAATTAGGCTACTCTTTTTTATGTAAATTTGTTTTGCAATCATCTTTATGTTGTATTAAACCATTTATTTTATGTTAATCAATGTTTAAACCTCTAAAATCAATCATGCCGTACTTTTGTTACATTCACAAGGTGACTTTGAGTTTATTTTGCAATGTTTTACTTTAAGTTAGTTCAAAGAAAATTAGAGACTGACTGTGCAACACGCACAGTCAGTAGGTATACTTGGTTTTCTACTTTTACCTAATTATTGTGTTTACTTTAGTAAAGTTATTAAAACTGGAACCAATTAATAGAGGAAATGCGTTGATGATAGTGGTGTTTCACAAGGAATATTGAAATAGTTGACCAAACAATATTTTGGCATTTCCAATTATGATTAATCTTAATTAAAGAATTTGCCAATACAAATAACATTGTACTACATGTTATTTCACTTGGTATATTTAGGTCCGGAATTCCACCTTAAAACTGGTCCTAACAAAACGAATTGTATATTTGTACAACACTGGTTGAATATTTTACGCTGAGCTATCCCTATAGATTTTGTGCCATCTATGTCCATCTAAACATTTTGAATGTAAAATGTTTAAGCAGATAGAGCAGACAGCTGTTTTTCAATTGTTTTTTTCGAAATGTAATAGTTGACCAAATTTAACGAAATTTTTACATCAGTAAAAACGTCATTTGATTTTTAAATAAAAAATACGTTAAGATCAATTGTCTGTAAGGACTAGGTAAACAATCAATTTATTAAGAATGTATAAATGCATTTGTTTATTGAATATTAGTGAAAAAACTTGTATATCAACTTTCCTGATCCTATAATAATTCCACCAAATCGGCCAATGTTCATAGAGTCATCTCGGACATATGATCTCCGATTGTCTGCTGTTTGTTGGCATATTGCGATACTTTACCAAGTAAAATATCTTATAATCGCTCTAGCGTATTAAATATTAGTTTGATAGAAACTTTAATGCCAATTTTTCCGATTCCATGAGCAGAAATTAACCAAATTCAATTCGAATTGGAAATCATTCGGAAATATCGGAACAATTCTGCAGTTTAAATATTAAAAATAATATTCGGTCATCCAAAATTAAATAGGATACCCTGAGTGATTTTGAATAGGCAACTAGTGACTGAAAAATTTTTGCTTACAATAACATAAAGCGTACGTGTAACGTTATCCCTGCTAAACCAAAAGTGGGAACATGGTAATTTAAAAGACCTCATGTAATGTCCATTGGTTTTCCCATTCACAGAAATCGAATATGGAATATCTTATCCAAACGAGTGAAATTTGCATTTCGTCCCATCGCTACTTGTTACCAATCCACATGTGCCTATCTCTATGAATATCGTTTCCGTTCTGAATTATTGAAATGTACAAGGAAGACTTACCGAGGAAAGTTGTTGAAAAGCTTCCCGTAAGATGATGCTACTTTGTACGGAAATCCTCTCCTCGTCAATTTGTAGATGGTTGACTTTGTGCAAAATATCAGCCAAACAACTTGCTGCGTTCTTATCGAATTCAGATTGAATATCTAAAACAATCTGCAAAAAGGATAATGAGGTGATTTATATTAATGTAAGTTATCATACGTTGGTTATATGGTACAATATACATATACCCGATATAACATGGTACTTGCAGTATGACAAGATCACACGTATGGTTTTGTAGTCAGTATATATGAATTATCAACAAATGGAACTAAACATTATTAATATTAATGCAAGAAATAACATGCTTATTATTAGAACAGTTAATTCATCGGGATAAACACACATCATTTACGTGGCACATAAAATTAACATACAGTAGACCACATAAAAAAAAACTTGACATACAGTAGACCGGTAGCAGTTTAGTTTATTATTGGTTTGACTTCGATAAGCGCAACGGTACAAGTAAATAATGCATAAGCATAACCGGCTACGTAGTTTTATAACTGGAGATGAGCTGTAAGATACGTTAAGCGAACCTGCTCTAGTTACCACAAGAGCTCGTCGTTTCGTGCGATTCCTTTATTTCTTGGAATTTTAATAACGACGTCCTTAGCAGTCAATTATGTCGGTACAACATAGTTTTCTCTTTTTAAACCACATTTCACTTATTTATATGCATTGTCATTATATTTGAAACTTAAAAAATATTTTGGAATATTTATTTGTTCTACCACACACTTTCCAATTTACACCAAATTGATTCCTATTTTATAAATATTTTTGATTTATTTATTTAGTTTCATACAAAAATTGGCAAATAGCAAGATATATTTATCGGCCGGTTGGTCTAGCGGTTAAGTGCGTTGCCTTTCAATCGAAAGGTTGCAGGTGCGAAAGTGGTCACTAGCTAATCGGTTGTGTCCTTGGGCAAGGCACTTTACAGTCATTGCCTGAACCCAGCGGATTAATGGGTTCTACCAAATTGAAGGAACATGTCTATCATATACAACACACTGCAACAGCTCTGGTAACCCGACGGTGGGCGCGAGGTGATCTGACGATTGCCTGTGTGATAACCCCCTTGGTGTTTCCATTCATGGGGATAAAGATGAATATCCTATCCTATATCTTTGCCAAAATCGTGTAAATTTATGTCCCGTTTAATTTTATAAATTAAATTCCAATCTAAAATCAGTGTCAACCACGTGTTTATCATTACTATTTGTAAAACCACGTTTTGGATGTTTATATTTAAATACAAATTAAATATAACAGCAGAATTTAGAATATCAGGTGCACATGGTCAAATTACCAGAGCTTTTGCAGCATGTTGTGTACGATAGAACTGCTATACAACAACACTGTAATAGCTACGGTACAGTTGTGTAAATATACACATCTATAACTAATCGGTGATTGATGTTGAGCTACTTAAAGCATGATTCCGAATATTATTTACCTTGTTCGGTCGAGCATTGACAGCTGTGCACAAATCCGGCATAAAATCGTTCAGTTGTGTGCAACCCACTAATCGAAGTTCATCTATATGTTGAATATGAGGACCCAGGTATTCAGCAACATTTCCCAGCTCTGTTCCATTCAACTCCAACTTCTTAATCTAGAATTAAAATATTCCTGTGCCTGTACAAAATGTCAAGCTTCACCGCATAGCAGACCAAAAATCATCCACATAGACAATAATTTTAGATTGCTAGAAGCCAAACGATGCCAGCCAACTGGTTGCACGAACGCAACGAGTCTGCACCGGAACCATTTGACGAGCGAAATCGGAAGAGCGTTGACAAGACGATAGAGCCAGAAATAAGGGTGGACAAATGAACATAATCAGATTCCAACAATTTCGGATTTTGAAAGGAAGTGCAGGCGGCCGGCGTACCTTCATGATTTTGTATGTTAATATTAGTATATTTTGGAGGGAAAAGTTTATGTTGAGTTAGAGGGTGTGTCAAGTTTTATTTTATTTCTATGTGGTTTAAATTCCTTGCATTTTAGAACACTTGCCAATGTTACGTTATTGCCTTGTTTCGTTGATTACTTAATTGCCTGATTTTTCTGTATATTTGGTTGTATATTTTGGTTTTCGCTTCAAGTTACGAGTTATGTAGATGTGCAGTTGAGAGTTGAGTGAAATAAACTGTACTGAAACGCTACATATAAATATAGTGGCTATATGTATGGTTAAAGTACTGGGTATTTAAATGAGTTTATCACATGATTATGGAGTATGTTATTTGCTGAAAATCCTATATATTTACTATTGGTTATAAACTGAGAGTTTATTGGAATAAAGGAATCAATCATGATTTCGTTAAAAAATAAACGACGGCCATCAAACGTCCGTATTCAAGGAATAATTTCCGAAGTTTAATCTTCAATCAAATGATCTAACTACAAATTTCATTTCTTAATTGGCAGTTTATCTAACAAAGAATCAAAGATTAGGTACAACTAATAAACTGCTACCCCAAACCGTTTAAATAACTCTATGATCAATATTTTTAAACTGATAATTCTGGTTATTAAACCTAGTGATGAAATGAAGTCATTCACATGCAGCATTTAAAACCATTTTTTTAATATTTGAAAAATCGTGTTCTCAATTTGACCCTAAAGTCCATACTGCTTCCACGCTACCATTGTTTACCAACATTGGCTTTATGCTACACATCATATTTAGTTTGTTTTTTACCCTGTAAGAATGGATAAACTGAGGATGTATATTTCGAGCATCCAACCTGCTTACTTGTGAGTTATTAACCTCGCTAAATACCACAATTAACAATAAAACATTCAATTATAAACCCAAATAATTAACGACATTATCCCATCACAATACACCACTTGTTGAACACAAATAAAATCAAAATAAAATTCATTCTAAATCCACATTTTATCCGAACCTTCCCCGGTTGCATATGTAGGATTCGCTTCACATCTTCAGAACGATCACAGGGATAAACTACCCATGATTCTGCCCAATCTGCACCATCTACAACTAACTCCTGAGGAAATGCAATATTTAAGTTTTAAACAGGATAAACATATGTACGGATAGTGAACCCAATTTACCATTAAACTGCGGCCCATATAATACAGCACTATTTCATCACAGTTTGTAATTGCATTTTACTTAGGAACAGGTTGCTGCTATATTACCTCCACTATTTCATTATGATAATTCTTGATTGAAGAGATAGCCAATCAATAAACAAATATGTTAGACTTCATGTTATTTCACTTGGTAGCATTAGGTCCAGAATTCCACCTGAAAATTGGTCCTAACCATACGGATTGTACATTTGTGCAATACTGGTTGATTATCTTATGTTAAACTTTTTCTATAGATTTTGTAACATCTATGTTTCACCTAAACTTTTTGAATGTAAAATGATGTATTAGACAACGTAATGTGAATTGTAGAATCATATTAGCAGGCATCGCAGAAAACAGTTTTTCAATTGCTGTGCTCATTTGCACGTATAAATCTTTTTTTCTGAATATTAGTGAAAAAAACTTATAAATCAATTTCACTAATCTAGAGTCCTCTCAGACAACGGATCTCCGATTGTTTGCTGTTTGTTGGCAAATCACAATACTTTACAAAATAATATCGTCTATAATCGCCCTAGTTTATTAAATATTTTTGTGATAGGAACTTCAATGACAAATTTCTCGATTTTACGTGCATTTTAAGTCCACCGAATCGACAAAATTTAATTAGAAAGCGAAATCATTCAGAATTATAAGAAATATTTATTCATTTTACTGTTTAAAAATTAAAAAAAATATTTGGCCATCCGAAATTAAATTGCGTATATACCCTGTGTGATTTTAAATAGGTAATTTACAGAAACACAATGTGTGTGTATAGCATAAGCTCAAAATTGTTTTGGTCCACTTGTGGTGAAATGTTTTATTTCTTCATATTTGTCTGCCCTAGGCTTGCAATACCAACCTTAAAGTCAACCTGAATCAACTCAGTGGATATTTGGGTTTTACTAAAACTAAAGAAAAATAATCATTCATGTACACCACACATCAATATTCTTGCTAAACTAACAGTGAGGATGGGTGATTTGAAAGTTCTCATTTAATGCCCTTTTTGTTTTTGCATTCACTGGGATAAAACATGAAATTTCTTATCTGGACAAGAAAAATGTTCATTTCATCTCATCACTACTAGTTACCAATCCACATATGCCTACGTCTATGAATATCGTTACCGTTCTGAACCATCGAAATGTACAAGGAAAATTTACCGAGGAAAGTTGTTGAACAATTTCACATAAGATGATGCGACTTTGTACAGGAATCCTCTCCTCGTCAATTCTTAGACGGCTGACTTTATGCAAACAATCGGCCAAACATCTTGCTGCGTTCTCATTAAATTCAGATTGGATATCTAAGACAATCTGTAACAAGGATAAGGAAGTGATTCATATTAATGTAAGTTATCATACGTTGGTTATATGGTACCATATGCCTGATATGACATGGTACTTGCAGTTTGACAAGATCGCAAGTATGGTTTGGTAGTCAGTATATATGAAATCAACAAATGGAGCAAACATCTTTATAATAATGCACGAAATTACATACTTATCGAAAAGTGGCCAAAACTTAACAATCGAAATTGGAAAAATAACATCGAAAAATCTTTGTTTTAATTAATTTCAAAGAACATCTAAACACTGTAGTGAACTGCTACTGTAAAATGTGTTTTATTTCCATCATTTTATTTCTATTCAACAAATAAACAATGTAGGATAATTTAGGATATTCATGTTTATCCTAGTGAATGGGAAAACCAAGGGGGTTAACACAGGGGCAATCGTCAGATTATCTCGCGCCTATCGTCGGGTTACCGGAGCTATTGCAATGTGTTGCATATGATGGAGACGTTTCTTTAATTTGGTAGAACCCATTAATCCGCTGGGTTTAGTCAATGTCCGTAAAGTACCTTGTCCAAGGACACAACCGATTAGCTAGCGACCAGTTTCGCACCTACAACCTTTTGATTGAAAGGCGCCGCACTTAACGGCTAGACCAACCGGGCAGATGTGTAATATATATCATGCATTTCCAATTTCCGACTGCATATAAAACCTGGTTATAACCCAAACTTTCATATATGTGCATGGGCCTTATTACCACCTAATTACGATATATTGATGATTAACATGAATTTCTAAATCTTATTAAACGCAGTCTTATACGATTCTTAGGTTGGTTTATTACGTCAAAACCCTTTGAGACGGTTTACTCTTTTTTAACCACATTTACTCATTTATTACATTGTAATATTTAAAATAAAAAATATAATATTCATTTGTTTTATCTCATACATTTCTATTAACACCAAATTTATTCCTATTTTATAAATATTTTTATTTATTTATTTAAATTATTTATTTAAACAAATAACAAGAGAACTTCACGCCAAAATTTAGTGAATTGTGTTCTGTTTAAGTATGTAAATTAAATTATAACATCAAGAGAGTCAACCACGTATTTATCATTACTTTTTGTAAAACGACGTTTTGTATATTCATGTTTAAATAAAAATAAAATATAACAGCAGAATTTAGAATACCAGGTGCTCATGGTCGGATTAACATAGCTATTGCAGCATGTTGTGTACGATAACTGCTGTACAACAACGCTGTAAATAAAAGCTATTCAGTAAAATTGTGTAAAATTACACATCCATAATAAATCAATGATTGATGTGGGGCTACTTGAAGTACAGTTTCCAATATTTACCTTGTTAGGTCGATCATTGATAGCTGTGCACAAATCCCGCATACAATCGTTCAGTTTTTTGCAATCATATAACAGAAGTTTATCAATATGTTGAATATGAGGAACTAGAGATTCAGCTAAATCTTCCATATTTGTTCCTTTTAACTCTAACTTCTTGATCTAGAATACAAGGTTGTTTGCCAGAAATTTCTAATGAATATACACTTTGTATAATATAAAGGGGATCGGTATATATGGCTTACGATAATAAATATTGGTCTTATTTGCTACTATGACATACATTTTTTTAAATTGTGCGGTAAGCGCGAGGTGGTGGTCTTAGACCAAAACCCCTACAGGCAATTTGAAAATTAATCTACACGGGGTAGTACTCCTAGTATGTGGGTGCTGGCAGAGACACCCTTCGCAGGTATCTCTCCACAGCGTACAAGCCGCGTAGGGAGGGGTAATAACTTTTTACAGATTATCTGGAAATTATAAACGATGATTATCTGATAACATCACCAAACAGATGTAAAAACTGGGGCGAGATAATGATCAAATGTAAATAAAATGGAAGTGGGTAGTTCGAGCACCAGGTGTCAGTAGCTTAGAGTTTTAAATTTTAACC
Source organism: Ciona savignyi (assembly GCA_000149265.1). Lineage (NCBI taxonomy): Eukaryota > Metazoa > Chordata > Ascidiacea > Phlebobranchia > Cionidae > Ciona > Ciona savignyi. The sequence goes on from CH002022.1 coordinate 280,738, forward strand.
GTTGTTTTAATTTTGTTCTTCATTCAATCTTAAAGTAAGCATTATGTATCATAGTAGTCTCTGTCTGCATTTTCGTACAATTTCACTTTCCATTGAATATCTAGTCAATACTCAGCCATTACTTAAATCACCAATCATAACAATTGGACTAAGCATGTCTGCTTTACTTGGTTTAATGGGTAAATGCTTCCGCCTGCTAATACACAATCGTTACCGGGTTACTCGAGAGGCAATACCAATTGAGTATTTCTAGTCAATTAATATATATAGATCAAAGATTATAAACCGACACCAGGTGTGGGGTATGACATAAGCTAAGGAGGATATCACCCAACAAAAAAAGCTTGTTTCAGTGTTTTCGTTTAATTAATTAGTTCAACTGTCACTGTGCGTTTGTAAACTTACTGCAGGATAAGTAGTTTTAATACCATCTACATAACTTGTTTAAGCCAAATATGCAATCTTATTATTTTGTAAACACACCATGTATAAATAAAACTCATTGGAACTCTCCAATTATGTTAGTATTCTGTGGTTAAAACACTGCACAGGGTAACTAGGACAACTAATAAACTCTTGTCTTGTATAAATCCTATGATGCATATCTTTACACTGATAATTTTGTCAATTGAACCTCGTGATGGGATGAGGTGGAAAAATCCAAATGAAAATTTAAAACGTTTTTTATCTTTCACTTGCAACATTAATACCTTTTATTCGTTATTCGCAACACCACGTCCTTCAATTTGTCTTTAAAGGGGGAACTGGAAGTCAATTTTAAGAATATCTTAATAAATGGAAAAAAATACGCTGATTTCAAAAATCAAATCAGTTTTTTCCAATATTTTTTTGTTAAAGAGTTATGAGCAAATATGCATTTCATTTTATGTTAGGGGATTTCCCGTATTACGTCATTGACGTTGTTGAGATTTTGTGCCTATATGAATTGTATACAATCATGTGCCAGTTTAAAGGTGAATTAGTAACAGAAGCGCCTGCAGGAGCGTTGTATTTTCGTTTTTTTATGGAGACTTAGCATAACACTTGTCATATAGCCTATATCAACCCCTAGACTACAAACTGAGAGTGTGAAAGATTTGGTATACATATGCATAGAAGTTGTAACAAATTTTTTTTGTTTTCTTTATTTCTAGGGTAAATTTAAGTTAATGTTGTAACACCAAAATGGATAACAGTGAGTTTTCAGCATTCTGGCATGGATGAAAGAAGTTTTATTGTACACAATAAAACAACACAAATTCAGTCATATGCGTTTGAACCAAGGAAAATGTCTGAAAGTATCTTTAAAGATGCAAGCCCCATAAAAGAAAATGTTTATTTGGAAACATTACCTATTGACATGACTTGGTGCCGTTGCAAAAACTGTATTCTTATGGACACACCGCAAGAATGTTTATGCTGGATGAATGTACATGCATTTGTGCACAAAATAACACCAGACTGGACTTGCATTACTAAAAGCCCTTATTTTTCAATTATCTGCTTGGATAAAGAAGTTCTTGAAGTTGCACTTGATGTACTGGGTTGATCACTATGTTTAAAATCATAATCAGAAAAATTAAAAATTGTTGGAACTGTATTTTTCACCAAGCGGTTTGTTTTCATCATCTTGGCCACTCCATTGGAGTCAAATACAATGTTACTATGACAATCCTTGTCACAAATATGTGCACTACACACTGCGGTTTTTTTTCCAGGTAGTTTAGAACGCTTGCATTGTTATATCCATTGCTTCATCCGTTTTTTGTCGTTGTGAGGAAATCGATGGAAGAGCACAGGTGGATTGGAATTTCGTGTGCTGTTATAGAAATTTGTACATCCCGGAGCAAAACAATATTCCTTCCTTCTCAGTGGCTTAACTTTAGGCATTTTACGATATCTAATAAAAAGAACTAAATTGGAAAAGTGGTATATTCTTATTAACTTATTTGGGTAGTTAAGTAGAGATCTATTATATATATTCTTCCTTTACGTATCTGAGTGCTTGCTGTGTACTTATTGTCGGACTACACATCGGCTACTGTGGATTAACTGGTTTATGCAATAAGTGGTATTCTCAACCAGTAGGCTAATGCTCAGTCAATAACAGCAGCCATTAAATGCATCACATACACAACAGCAAAACATTATACAAACAGCCAAGGTAAACCATGAAAGAAATAGGCTTTTCCCACCGCATAGTCTAGCCTTTGCTTGATGGCTGGTTTATTTCTATAAATTGCTGGCAGTTACAGTTTAATGCATTCTGTTCTAGTTTTCTTGTTCTGTGTTCACTTTTATAATTTATGATATAAATTGCTAAGACTTATTATTCTAAAGTCATTTAAATACGAGACCTGTATACCTTAGCATTCAGCTTAGGTCCAGGACCGTGCAGGCCTTAATGACCGCGCTTAAAGTAAGCTGTCACCATGTACATTGGTTCAGTAAGGCTATATGACAAGTGTTATGCTAAGTCTCCATAAAAAAACGAAAATACAACGCTCCTGCAGGCGATTATGTTACTAATTCACCTCTAAACTGGCACATGATTGTAAACAATTCATATAGGCACGAAATCTCAACAACGTCAATGACGTAATACGGGAAATCCCCTAACATAAAATGAAATGCATATTTGCTCATAACTCTTTAACAAAAAAATATTGGAAGAAACTGATTTGATTTTTGAAATCAGCGTATTTTTTTTCATTTATTAAGATATTCTTAAAATCGACTTCAGTTCCCCTTTAAAGTGTCCATAATGCTATATAATTCTACCGTTGACTTTTTATGCTGCATATAATATTTAGCTTACTTTAACTATTGGGGGTTTACTTCGCGCATCCAACCTGCTTGCTTGTTTGTGAATGTATGTTAGAATTCTCACTAAATACCACAGTTAACAATGACATATTTCATTACAAACCCAAATCTTGTTAAACACAATAGAAATCGACATAATATTCATTCCAAAACCACATTTTATCCGAACCTTCCCGGGTTGAAGTTGTAGGATTCTCTTTACATCTTCAGGACGATCATGAGAATACACTACCCATGATGTTGGCCATTTAGCACGATCATATTTTGTCCCCCGATAATCATCTACAACCAACTCCTGAGAAAATAGAATATTCAAGTTATAAACCAGATGAAGCATATGTACCGATTGTGACTCTAATTTACTACTAAACTCCGCCCCCTATAATTACAGCACTATTTTATCACAGATTGTAATTGCATTTCAGTTAGTAGAAATGCTATAAAAACCTTATACTTTATTCTTTATATTTTAATATTCTTAATTGAAGGGATAGCCAATAAATAAACAAATGTATTAGACTACATGTTATTTCACTTTGTATCATTAGCCCGTTTAAACCACTTAACGGAGCTATTGTGGTGAGTTGTATGTGAGTGAGATGTTCCTTCGATTGTGGTAGACACCAATAATCCGCATTGTAGAATGACGTTGTGGTCGACATTTTTTGCTAATTTTTTTGCCAGGCACAAGGAATCAACCAACGACCGTTAGTTGGTTTAGTTGTCACTGATATTTCGGAAATAGATTACACAGTTTAATAAACTAAGTTATTAAGGAAGTGATTGCAATTAGATAAATAATATTAATTTAAAATACCCAAGTTTACTCGACTAAACACTGTTTTCATTTGGAATCATGTGTCACACAAAACAAGAAGCTTCATTACAATTCAGTCACCAGTTGTTCATATATGTGTCTACATGATCGAACTGGTTAGATCGATCGGAGACACGAGATTATTATTTAATATCTAGCGTAATCATAATCAACTTTGTTAACCTAGAGCAACATACTGCTTTCACACCATGTCGGAATGTCCATACAAAATAAAGCTTCAAATTCAAATTAATATGATTGAATTATTGTTTTATTCTAAAAATTTGATATAAAGTGCTATGTGGAACAATTTACTTTTACTTTAAAGTGATTATAATTCACAATTAAAATATTATAAAACATACATATAATTCTGTAATATTTGTAAGAATTGTTAACCACAATTTGTATTTTATACATTGAGTATGTAGTTCGTTTCTGTTAGCATAAACGCATGGGTCTCATACTTATCAAACCAATCTTCTTTTCCATGTGTAGATATTAAAACAGAATAATCGTATTAGGTTTATTAACATTTCTCCACAAGAGTTTTAAAGTAAAGCTTTTTTTCAAGCGCTGTATTGAAATGAAGCTAAACTCCTAAAACAGCTCGATTTAGTTTTTCATAGCTTCGGGGAATATCCCATTGGCTAACGGTCCACCATTTAACCAAATCTGATCAAAATTAGAGCAGCCGTTTAACCCCTATGCCCTTAAAGCTAATTTTTTAGAAAAAAATATGTGTTTTGTTTTTTATAGTCTCAGGGGAATTTCCCTAGATTTATCACCCACAATTTTGGCTTCTGCATATCTAGACCATATTATCTAATGAATGACAAATTTTCATTCCGATTCCATTACTCGTTCTGGTAGATGCCGGTGCGCCATGCATGCCTCTCACAATCATGATTTGAGCACAAATCTTATTTTTAGGCTATTTCCCTGGATATTGCTTTATTTTTTTAAGTGATAAACCGTGATTAATGCATTTACATTTCACCGAATCAAATTGGAGCAGCCGTTTAAACGCTATGCCCAAAAAGTTTATTTTTTTATAAAAAAAACGTTTTGGTTTTTAACGTCCCAGGAGAATTTCTCTGGATTTATTACCTAACATTTTGTTTTCTGCATATCTACACAATATTGCCTAAGAAATGACCAAGTTTCATTGCGATACCAATATTACTTCTAGTAGATGTCGGGGCGACATGCGATGCCTATCAAAGGTTTGACGAAAAATAAAAAAAAGGTAAAAACGGAGAATATGTGAGCAAATTTTTCAAATGGAACCCATAATAATAGCGATGCGCACAATTTAAATTCCGACTGAAACGAATAATTTGCATTTCGTCCCATCACCACTTGTTACCTTTCCACATATGTTTATCTATATTTAATATCCTTGCCGTTTTAATTAAAAAGTAAAACTTACCGAAGAAAGTTGTTGAACAGCTTCACGTAAGATGATGCGACTTTGTATGGATATCATCCGCTCGTCAATTTGTAGACGGTTGACTTTATGCAAACAATCGGCCAAACAACTTGCTGCGTTCTCATCAAAATCAGATTGAATATCTAACACAACCTGCAACAAGGATAAGGAGGTAATTTATATAAATATAAGCTATCATACGATTATAATAATAAATTATGCTTCGCACCAGTATCACGCTTGACGCTTGGGATGTATATAGTAAATATTCCAATCTTAATAATCGAAAATCATAAAATTGGTTTATTTCCATCATGTTACCTCTATTTGATACAAATATAGCCTGGAATTTATAGTAAAACAGTGTAACGAATATATAAGGTGTTATGGCGTCATGTGATATACATGACTAGTTGTGTGATCAACCGTATAATTTATGACGTGTTGCCCTTTTTCCTACGTTAACTGTGCCGTCCATTTCTCTTGTCATTAACTTCAGATCGCCGACTAGTAAACAACTATTGTGTTTAGCTCCGAGTGATTTGTACCAGTTGTCGGCGCTACAGATTGGTGACCCCGAGACACAGCAGGAATACTTACTGTAGCAAGAATTGGCAGAGAACGACATAGGCTTACAGGCCATTGCACTGAAACTACCTACATTTTGGACCAGACAACCAAGTCTTTGGTTTCAGCAAACCAAAGCTCAGTTCGCCTGGAAAAACATTGTGTTTTTTTCATTATCGCTTTGGAGAAAAGGCCCGCTGTTGTAAAGCACCTTGCTCGTACCAGGGAAACGACACAGGCAGTCGTCATTAATGGCTGCGACTTCCGGCATTCCATCCAGCCTGTTTGTTGTTTTTGATCGCGAATCTTGCCGTAACTTTCTGGTTGACCCGGGTGCAGAGGTTAGTGTGTTACCGCCGACGGCACAGGAGTGCCGTTTTAAGCCACAGGGACAAACTCTTCTTGCGGCGAATTGCAGCGCAATAAAGACATACGGATGGAAGACGGTGCACTTAGATTTTGCTGCCGGTAAGTTTGCATGGAAATTTATGTTGGCTGACGTATCGCGTCCATTACTTGGTGCGGATTTCCTTCGTGCTCATGCATTAATACTAGACTTACTGCATTGACGCCTTTTTAGCGCGAGTTCGTCTACTAGCATTCCTCTTAACACAGCTTCAATACTTAACATCATAGCCGTAACGGAAAAAAGGTACTCGCAGCTGTTGGGAGAATTTCCCACTATTACAACTCAACATTTCTCTCAAGCAAGACCCGTACATGGTGTTCAGCTATATCGCAACCAAAGGTCGCCCAGTTCATTCTCGAGCCCGCCGTTTGTCACCTGAGAAATTATGCAGGCAAAACGAGAATTTCAGAAGATGGAAGAACTCGGAATCATTCGACGTTCTTCAAGCCCCTTTGCATCACCTTTGCACATGGTACCCAAAGCGTCCGGAGGCTGGCGACCCTGTGGTGACTACCGCCGAGTTAATGCAGCAACCGAACCGGACAGGTATTCGATTCCCCATATACATAATTTTTCTGCTCGTCTAGCAGGTTCAAAAATTGTTTCTTAAGTTGATTTAACCAGAGGGTACCATCAGGTCCCAGCCGCTGTGGAAGATATTCCAAAAACTGCCGTAATCACTCCGTTCGGATTGTTCGAGTTCCTCCGCATGCCTTTTGGTTTGAAAAACGATTCCCAAACATTTCAGCGGCTAATAGACACTGTGTTCCAATCTCTTGAATTAGCTTTTGTTTACTTAGATGATATCTTAGTATCCAGTCGTTTAACTGAAGAACATCAAGACCACCTAAAACTATTGTTCCAGAAGCTCGCCAGCCACGGGTTAGTCATTAATGTTTCAAAATGTCAATTCCGCGTATCCGAAATTATTTTTTTTGGTCATCACGTTACTACGCATGGTGCAACACCGCTTACGGAGAAGGTTGAAGCCGTAAGTCAGTTTTCGCCAACTTCCACAGTAAAAGGTTTACAAGAATTTGCTGAGATGATAATTTTTACCACCGGTTCATCCCAGGGGCAGCAAAAATAATAAAGCCAATCTATGCAGCATTTACAGGAACAACCAAGAAGGACCTTGTGTGGACCGACTCACTACACTTTGCGTTCCAGAGTGCCACGACATACCTTGCCAATGCCACTCTGCCTTACCACCCACTTACTAATACAACAACTGCCGTTGATGCTTCAGGGACAGCTGTTGGTGCTGCCCTTGAACAGTGGATCGATGGTACATGGAAGCCAATTGCATTTTTCAGCCGACACCTTAGGACGCCAGAACTAAAATACAGTGCTTTTGACCGCGAACTCCTCGCACTGTACTCTTCAATGCGACATTTTCGATACTTTCTTGAAGGAAGAGTATTTGTTGCGTACACTGATCATCAGCCGTAAACTTTCGCATTTACTAAAGTTTCAGAACCATGGTCCGCACGCCAACAACGGCACCTCAGTTACATATCGAAATTTACAACTGACGTCCGGCACATCCAAGGAAAAAACAATCATGTCGCAGACGCACTTTTCCGGTCATTTCCAACCACGAACCAAACAGTCCTTGGATTTTATTTCCATGGCAGAGGATCAGCGTGAACCAGAGATGCAAGAATACCGCAAGGAAATGTCTCTGCAGCTTGAAGAGGTGCGACTGGCAGAAACAGAAGTGACCTATGTGACATGTCAACAGGTTACCCCAGACTTTTAGTACCATTATCATGGCGCAAGAGGGTTTTTAACTTTAATTACGGTTTGTCGCTCCCCTCTTTTCGCTCGACTCACAAACTCGTTGCAGCGAAATTTGTCTGGCTTGGAATGCAAAAACAAGTTGGAGAGTGGGCAAAGCAATGCATCGGTTGTCAAAAAGCGAAAATTCAAGAACATGTAAGGTCAGCGTTATCAGAGTATACCCCCACAAACGAACGTTTCCATAGCCTCAATTTGGACATTGTTGGGCCGTTACCTTCATCTCAGGGGAAAACTTTTTTGCTGACAATCGTGGACCGGTTCACTAGATGGCCAGAGGCGATTCCTATGGAAAATGCAACTATTGGTAAATGTGTGAGAGTTTTTTTATCCCACTGGGTGGCCAGGTTTGGCGTACCTTCTCACTTAAAAAGTGATCGAGACCCACAATTTACTTCAGAGTTCTGATCTGCCTTCAACGAGACACTGGGAGTAAAGCTTTACCGCACAATGAGCTATCATCCTCAAGCAAACGGTTTAGTTGAGAGGTTTCACCGACATTTAGAAAGCGCACTCATGGCTCGGCTGGTCGATTCAAACTGGGATGATGCACTGCAGTGGGTGCTCTTGGGAATCCGCACAGCACCCAAGGAGGACTTAAAGTGCTCTTCAGCAGAGTTGGTATATGGCTCACCACTAACGGTACCAGGTGATTTTATTCAACATACAAATGATACGCCTTTCCCCACAGTTGTCCTGCAGAAACTACATGAGCAAATCCAGTTCAGTTCAGCTCCAATGTCCCGACATGCCCTTATCACCTCGTCAGTTTCACCAGTTTTAAGCTCCAGCCCATTTGTGTTTATACAAAGGACTCTCACCACCCGCCTTTAACACCGCCAAACAAAGGTCCATATAAAGTTATTCAGTCTGGATCAAAAATGTTTAAGCTGGATATTGGAGGTCGAGAAGAGATTGATTGTTTCAATCGATCGGTATAAACCAGCGCACCTTGATCTTACCCAACAACCTGTTCAGGTGGCAATACCGCGGAAAAGGGACGACCTGCACAAACTGTTACAAATTATTCATCATCAACATTCTCCGTTTCTAGGGGGGGGGGGGGGGGGTATGGCGTCAGGTGATATACATGACTAGTTGTGTGATCAACCGTATAATTTATGACGTGTTTCCCTTTTTCCTACATTTACTGTGCCGTTCATTTCTCTTGTCATTAACTTCAGATCGCCGACTAGTAAACAACTATTCTGCTTAGCTCCGAGTGATTTGTACTAGTTGACGGCGCTACAGTGTATATATATATATATATATGTCATGAACGTAATTTCTGTACTGCATGGAAAACCTGATTTTAACCCGAACGTACATGCACATGTGCATAGACCTTATTACTTCGTTATTAAGATATATCAATAATAAAGATAAATTTCCAAATCGTATTAAACTCAGTCTCATTGCAGTTCTTGGATTGGTTTATTACGTCACAACCCTTTGATGCAGTTTTCTCTTATGTCACATTTTACTCATTTAGAAAAAATATTTCGGAATATTCATTCGTTCTATCACATACATTTTAATTAACACCAAATGTATTCCTATTTTATCAATATTTTTTAATTTATTTATAGTGTCAACCATATTTTTACCTTGTTCTGTCGATCATTGATAGCTGTGCACAAATCCAGCATACAATCGTTCAGTTGTTTGCAATCATATAACAGAAGTTTATCAATATGTTGAATATGGAAAACCAGATATTCAGCTACATTTTCCAGCTCTGTTCCAATCAACTCTAACTTCTTGATCTAGAATGAAAGTTTTAAATTCTCTGTAATTGTTTTATTATTATCATTAATAAAGATGTGCACTATGTCATTGTACATCAGTGTAATTCATATGGATATCTTGTTGTCGGAAAACTGATTTCGCTACGAAACTATTGTTGTTACGATCATTTTAGAGCCCGATCCCAAGTACCTATAATTCCCGATTTCTGTGTAATCAATGAAGCATCACAGCGTCGCTGCCGATTTAAAAGGTCATAGTAATTTCAGCATTTTCTGTTCTTACTACGTGGAAGCAGGTTTATTGATTGAGCTGTTCTATATCGCACGAAAACTAACACAAAAAACAAGAAAAAAAAACACAAAAACAAGATGTGTCCAATTTTTCCAAATGGGACCCATAACTATTTCGTAATGCATATTTTATAAACTGTTGTGTAAAGAATATAGTATTAGCTGTTGTGTAATGAATGTAGTATTAGACATTATGTAATAATTATCATGTAGCGGTTTAATTTTCTTTGTCGCCTAGTGTGCCTTTTCTTAAGATTTATTTATTATCATCAGTTTCTGCCTGCAAACAAAAACTTTGTTTACTTTGTGTTATGTGCCTTATTAATCGTTTTACACTCACAATATTTAGAACACTTCAGTTAATTTATTAATAACCGTACGCTCGCTATGGCAAGTATTGAATATTAACCACGTTTAATAAGCTAACATCCGGGATATTACATAGACATCGTATGATAAGAAGTTATTGGAATATGGACTTTTACAGTCACAACACTACACTTTGTATAATCGCAAAATGGATTACGTTTTTAATTGTTACCTCGGGAACGCATTAAATAATACTTGTATCAAGATTGGTTAGATAACCAGAAAACCCAATCGTTTTTGCATGTAGAAACTGATAGCGTGCAGTTAAAAACGGGTTAAAAAATAGTTGTGGTAGAAATATAATTGACAACTCTTAGTTTTAAATAAAGTTTCTTTTGAACATACTTTAACCTAAACAAATTTAATACTGTTAACTTACCCTGGTGTTCGTTGATCCCTGTAAAGCAAGAAGAAAGGTTGCAGTTTCAGGCGTTGCATGGCAATAAGATATCACCGTTAAGTTGTGAGGTGCTGAACAGGATTTAAAAGCAAACGCAAGATCATATGCATGGGTTAGGTTCACAGGAACTTGTATTGCTATGTCAGTTGGCAGGCATTGTTCTACTTTTTTTATTATTTCTTTATCATTAAGTTCATGCATCCAGCCTGACACTTTACTAAATAAAGTATTGAAGTTGTGTTTCTTCGGATCAATTTCCTGTTTTGAAATTAAATCCAGAATCATTTTCTTCTTTGCCTCAAAATCTTTGATCTCAGAAGTTGGAAAAAATAGTTTCTGATCTGTCGAGTTGCAAATTCCAAACAAGAATTTTGCCACAACTCCCCACTGAAGGTCTTGAAATATGAAGCCATGTTGTTGAAATTGTTGATATGGCATGAAGAGCAACATGTAAACAGCAGTAAGAAATTCCTGCCACATGAGGTGAGAGAAGTATCTTCGCTTATGTCCTTCCAATATTTTTATTCTCATGCCTGACGTTTTGTCAACATATGTGTGCATAAAGTTATTGGTCATTGTTTCTTTGATGTTTACTTCTACAAAGTCATTTATATCAAAAATTAGTTTTTGTTTAACAAATCCGTTGAAAGCTAGTTGGCTTAATTTAACCAGTTCCAAGCTGATTTGTTCTTCTGCCAATTCAGATTTAAAATGCTCAGAAGACATGTAGTGAGTTAGTGCATACATCAAGACTTGTGTCATTGAGTTGATCTCTTTTCCATCAGATAAACACAAAACAAAGCAAGCCATAATCAGAATGCAGGTGACAGGAACATAGCACAAATCAGAAAGGTTAGGCCGTTCCTTCAGAAATGTTTTGATTTCAGGATACCTTTCACCACAGATCTGCGTTCCTAGTTCATCTATGGCATTTTGATCCAGACCCAGCACTTCAAGAACGAAAGTTGGTCGACAATCCTGGTGTATGTGATAAAACTGACCTGGTCTAGAAGTCACAAGTTTTACAGCATTAGGCAGGAGAGTACCATTAAGCAAGTTCTTGATGATTTCAACCGGTTTAGACTTTTTATTTAAAGGACAGTTTTTAAGCGGTTTAGAAAATTTGGCTGCAGCTTCATCCAGACCGTCCATCACAATGACAACATTTGGATTATTGTGCAACACATTAATCAACTCTTTGTTTTCCTTGTCGCAAAGAAGCCAGTTGCTCAAGCTGTTGTAAGTGAGGAATTGAAAAGGTGTAACTTGTTTTTTAAAAATAACCTTTTTTATTGAGATGTAGAACAAATATTGTGTTTCTGGTAGAATCTCTTTATCCAGTATGGATTTGGTGACCATCTTGCTGGTTGTAGTTTTCCCGACGCCGGGCTGCCCAATTAACATAATAATGTTACCATGCTGTTTGATGTACTCAGTTTTAGCTTCATCAGTTGCAAACCTTGTTGCAGTTTGTGTTGCAGTTTCTTTGGCTTTAGCAAATAGTTGGCCGATTGCAATCCTTGATCGATTTGTGGTGGAAAATGGTGGAATGTGTCCATGATTCATATGTTCATTCCAATAAATGTTGTCCCCATAAATAATATGTTTACGAAGGACTTTAGTGATTTGAAGTTTTACTCTTTTAATTTCCTGTTCAAGATATATTGGCAAGACGGTTTTTCCGACAATTTCTTTTGCATGGGCGATCAACTTGCTTTTCATATCTTCAGCTGTAAGAAAAATAGATGGTAAATATTAAGACCAGCTAAATTAAAAGTTCAGGCAATCATACACTTATGGTAAAAATAGAAGAAAGTGTAGTCAATTAAGCAAAGTGTCCAAAACACATGATTGATACCTCTGCTAGATATGTTACATATAAACACGATTTAATTGTTTAATCTTAACCCTGTGGCAGACATGCAAGATGTACAAAAAGAACTATAGAAATTGTGTTATGGCCTTTTTGCGCCTAAAATAGAAGTGTGGTCCCAGAACCCTGTTCTAACGGCCAATCGTGAGACCTGTCTGCCTTAGTCTACTATAAATAATACGCCCTTACAATGGGGCGATTTAATAAAACGTAAAAGATAAAAGAATAATAAAAACTGCGACAACGTTTACTGATAGTGATACTCGATACCACTAAATACACCAATACTCGAAATACACCATACAATACTTCGTATACTCAACAACGTAACTCAAAGCTCAAGGAAGGAAAATACTGTGCACTTGTTGGAAGGTACAACGAGAACTAATTCTTTTTATCCATTTGAAACGGACAACAATAAAAGCGCGCGCAAACAAACAGGTGCGAACTAATAATTATCTGTGCGTGCGGGTAGAATAGGCTAGAACGCCTAAAGAGGTGCAACTTACAAACACAGTGAATAAAGATAACTGCAAAGTCACACGATTAAAGTGGAAAAGTTACAAAAATATAACACACAAAACCAAAATAACAATAACCCTAAAACATCACATTGACCATTACAATTGTTTAAGAAATCTTATCAAATGAAAAGGTTTTTCCACCGATATTGAGATAATTGTTCAATATGCCGAGTGGTAGCAGTTCGGACAATTAGGTTTTTGCGCAGTTGCTGCTCGGTTTTGGTCAGTGTCATTAAAGGTTCCGTGCGGAGGCTTTGCAAACGCCCGGGGATAGATGTCGCCAATCGCGGCCAGATTAATCTGGCGGACTCATTTTTTTACATACCCACAGTTTATACACCAGACTTCACCCCTCAGACTATCATTCTATTTGAATAAGGTTGCATGAACAAATAGGATTTTTCAAATAACTGGGGCATATTTGTTAATCTTGATTTTCTAAAACTGAAATTGAATTTTACGACAAGCAAGTACAATAAGCACAATGGAATCATCCCTGATGAAAAAGTTGGAAGAACTGGACACCGCATTAGAAGTCCAATTGTACTTTATGGCCAGATACTGCTCCTACTGTTCCTGTTTCAGATTCGTCACATCCCAAAGAACTGCAGGAGATTCGAAAGTTGCTGAATGATCTCGAAGCCTCTCTAAAAGAGCTAAAGGCAGTGGATAGAGACACAGATGAGCGTCTAGACAACTTGGAGCAGTATGGCAGGAGAAACTGTCTTATTATCCATGGCTGCAAAAGAATACCCCAAGAAAACTTGGTAAGTTATGTGCTTTTAATCTAAACCTCCTTAAACTGCCATATACTATTTATAAGGCAGCAATCGACATTACACACGTGCTGCCATCCAAAAGGGACTCACTCGTATAATCGTGAAGTTTGTTCAGCGGGTGGTGAGAAACGATGTGTACAACTCCAAGAAACACCTCAAGGGGACGGGGATGTCGATGACAGAATCACTGACCCTGCGGCGAATTGTGGAAAACCGAATTGTTGAAAAAGCCAGAGAGGCCTTTGGTTTTCGAAGCGTCAACAACGGGGCCATATTCACTGTGCACCAAAATACAAGGCGAGTTATTTATAGATTAAGCGATATTTTTTCTATTCTTGCTAGTTCTAAATAATTTATTAATTTATCAATTTCAGTGCCATTTATTTTTGCAGTATGCCTAGTTAAAATCCTAGCTCCTTAATATGCAAACCGTATCCAAAAAAAAGAAAGTCTATCTTAACTGCAGCAAAACAATCCGAGTTAATCAAAATTTTATTTACTGTGACAAGTGTAAATCAAATTTTCATTACAAATGCTTGCCGACAATACCAAAGCAACAGTTAAATATTAAAAAGAATGTCACAACTTTACACTATAAATGGTTTTGTGATAACTGCAAAGATCCACCGTGCCTTCCATTCTCGAGTCGACCCTCGACCCAGTAAAATTAAATACATTTTTGACAATTTAAATGAAAATATGCTAGATGAAGAGGATGAGTTGACTTCCATAAGGTGCCCATAATCATATGTCAATACCAACCAATGGAAATCCTATTTATTTGAAAAGCACCAAGGCTTAATAGTTTTAAGTCTTAATATCAGATCACTGGCCAACCCAAATAATTTTACCAAACTAGGGGCATTAGTTGCATCCCTTCAGTTTAAACTGGAAATAATTGCCATTACAGAAATCTGGATAGTTGAAAATCGTAGTGGTCACTGCGCAGATTTACCCGGCTATGTTTTTGTAAGTAATAGTCGATCTAAATCTAGAGGCGGGCGGGGAGGTGGAAATGTACATTCGTTCTTATTTGGAGTTTTAAATTAAGGACTGTATTTCTATTATGGAGGAAAAAGTGTTTGAATCACTATTTGTAGTTTTCTCAATTTAACACCACACCTGAAACCCAGTCATAAATCTTTGTTAATATGCGTTATAGGTCTCCAAAATTGAATACACAATCAAACTAAGCCTTATTCACATATTAACAGAAACACTTGAAAAAATGACAACCGAAACTGTAACTGTATTATATAGTTGGGGACCTTAATTATGACCTCCTCCTTAATATTAATAATAACACTGTCACTGACACAATGCAGGACTTTTGCCATAAATCAATGATTAACAAACCAACCCGGTTTACAGACTTAGGTGCAACTGCAATTGATCATATTTGGACCACTATTGAATCTCAATTAGTTAAAGCTTGCATTTTAACCGATAACATATCTGACCATTTACCATTCATATTAGCAAATCTTGAATCTAGTTTAAGATCCCTCAGTGATGCAAATATAGTCTCTGTTACGTCACTACATGTTGTTTCTACTATTTATTTCGGGTAGTAACTTTTGTTCTAAAATTGTCCCCTGTCGAAATTTCTTTTAACATCTCTATGATTTTGGGGGGAATTACCTTCTCGTGTCGCAAAAGTAGTTATTCCATTTGTAGTTCTTTTTATCTAAGTCTGCTGTGTGGATACAGCCAAGACCTATTTAGTTGGTAAATCTGACTGGGTCCAACATAGTTGCTACATAGTTGGTAAGCATTGTGATTCTTTTTTGTATTTACCTTTGTTCCGAATGTATATTGAAACTTATTATTTGTTTATAGCAACCGCTACGCTTCACTCAGTTTTGCTACTGTACGCTACACTACGCCACAACTACTTTTAACAACAACAATAAAGATTTGTGACAATCTTGTTTGTTGCTCTTAGGAAAAGTTCTGTCTAATAACCCCTGTTACGTCACTCCGGGTGACCAGTCAGGCCCGAGAAAAGGGCGGCGTAACGTCTCATTTAACAACAACCTACAACAACTTAACATAGACAATATATTATGTTAATCAGATCCCAACTTTGCATATTCCAGCCTAATGGAGCAATACTTAAGATGCCAATTTTATATAATGCTATGTTTAAACCTCTAAAGTCAATCATGCGTTAATATTGTTGCGTTCACAAGGTTGAGTTTATCAAATGAAATTAGAGACTGGCTGCACAACACAGTCAGTAAGTATGCTTATTTTTACCGAACTATTGTGTTTACTTATGTAAAATTAAATGCCGTTTTCCTGTGATTTTCTACTGTGATTTATATTTATTGCTCAACCTGTGTTAACTTATTTTTTAGAAAACCATTAAAAGCTGGAAACAAAAGAAATGCGTTGTTGACAGTGGTTCTCCCAAAGAATAGTAAATTTGGCAACTATAAATACAATACAGAGTTTGAAAACAGCTTTTTCACTAGTAGCCAACGAAGCACCCAAATGCCACTTATAAAACTAAACAAAAACTATACAAAAAGTATTTACTAAAAAGAACCAGTCTCAATAAAATTGGAATTCAATTAAGCTCGCAATTTGTAACATCAGAAAAATCCAAGCTGCAAAAAAATGTTCAAGACCAACAGAAATAACATAAAAGCTACATGGAGGTACATAAATAAACTACTCGGAAATCTAAAATCTCCAAGTCATTTGAAATTAATGGATTATCTACCAGCAACCCAATACACATTGCTAACCATTTCAATGATCAGTTTTCAAAAATGCAACTGAGTTGGTAAACCGGATTCCACCATCCACCTCACACCACACAGATTACCTAAAATCCGAATCATCTTCCTTCATGAATATATTTCCCACTGGTCCACATGAGATTACAACAATAATACTGAACTTAAAATTTAAATCCAGCAGAGGCTTAGATCAGATTCTGACATATATTTAATCCATCATTACAATCAGGCAAATTTATAAATGACTTCAAAATTGCAAAAGTCATACCAGTGTTTTTAAAAAAGGCAAGCACTCACTGAAAATAAGAAATCTGTTATTGGTGTTTTTTTTTAGACCTGTCAAAAGCCTTTATGGCATCCGGGGTGTGTAGCACTTGATTGGTTTACCAGTTATTTAACAAATTCTCGATTTATCTTCCAACCCGAACCTAGGGGTTGTTCCTCAAGGATCCATTTTAGGTCCTTATACCTGCCAAATTGCTTAACCCATAGTAAAGCTTTTATGTTTGCCGATGACACCACCATTTTTACCCCTGGCCGCAACCAATCTATAACCTATGATATGACCAAAGCTGTTTTGGCGCAATACACTTTGGCTAACGCTCAGTTTAAGCCTCCAGTCATAACAAGTCAAAGGAAAGATTATTGAGAGACTGTTAGCCAAATGGGAAAAGGCAAGCGATATCTCTTTTGGGAGAGGAAAACTTGCAGTTAAGGATAGTTTAGTTTTGTCAAACAACTGGTCCCAGTTGTTTGATATCATTGCTTGCAAGTGCCCAATTGTTCTCTGTGTTGAGTTCGGTTGCGACCGTGACTGTAAATCAGAGGCCCACATCTACTGTAATTAATTGCAGGCGTGAACTAAAGATTCCGGTGATCGAACTGGCATTTGTCAAAGCACAGAGAGAGAAGACTGGCAGTATAGGAGCTCTTATGATTTCTTTCCAGAGTCCCAAGTGACAGAAGGCTGCCACAGAAAGACAGAGGAAGAGAAGAGTTGCCGAGGAAAAGAAAGTTGAGAAGGCACTTGTTGAGACTAAGCAAAGCGATTATTGTAGTCAAGTTGATTCAGAGTTTAAAGACTTCCCAATGGCTGATTTAAATGTTTATCAAGAGAATGATGAATTTAATCCTAGCACAGAAAATGTTGAATCCAAACGTGCAAGGCATAAAATAAGAAATTGGAAAGATATTACGAATATAGCTATGGCCAGCATGCGACAACATACAGGTCTCCGAGAAACTGCAGGGATAGCAACAGCTGCTTGGATTGACGGTGGTTTGATAACACCTGATGATGTTCATCTGGTTATAGATCATAATAAAATAAAGAGAGCTCAGGAGAAACTTGTCAGTAATTTAGAAGAAGAATTTGATAATAGAATTAGAGAAAGGGGAATTAATTGTCTGTTTTTGATGGGAGAAAGAATAATACTAAAGTATTCATAAAAGTTAGAGATACAAACAAGTTACACCCATGGTAAAAGAGGAACATTATACTTGCTGCAGTCAGCCAGGAGGGGAGTATTTATAGCATCTAGAAACCAGCTGAGATATTGGCAGATAACATTGTTAACTACCTCAGACAAAGGAACCACACTTTAAAAGCTATTGGTGGATACAGCAAACTACCTCAGACAATTGACCACACTTTAAAAGCTATTGGTGGATACAGTACCAACACGAACACGGGATGGAAAAGAGGAGCCATGCAATGGTTTGAGAGTAAAATTGGAAGAAAGCTGGTCTGGATTTTTTGTGACCTTCACTTCACGAGTTGCCACTTAGACATCTGATCCAGGAGTTGGATGGCAATACTCTTTCAAACAACAAATGGTCCGGTCCTCTTGACAGGATACTGGATTCTGCCACTGAATTAGAAATAAATCTGAAGTTTGAAAGAGTCACAGTTGGCCTTCCACTTGAGCTTGAGCATTCTGTGATTAACGACTTGAGTACCGACCAGTACTATGGTTATATGATTGGCAGTGCTATCAGGACAGCAGGAATCATACCTGATAAACTTGCTTATTTGCAGATTAGGTGGCTCACAACGGTACTTAGATTCTGCATAATTTGGACCTCTCATCATATTCTGAAGGAGAACCAGCTTCATAAACGGAGGCTTATTGTGCAGTTTATAGTGGGTGTTTATTTGCAAAACTGGTTTAACATCAGGGTCAAATCATCATTCTCTGAAGGTCCAAGACATGTTCTCTTGCAGCTTGAACTATTAAGGAGTCAACCAAGCAAGGTTGTTCAGATTGTAGAGAAGACTGTGAGGAGATCTTCCTGGTATGCTCATGCAGAGGCAATATTGCAGACAATGCTCTGTAGTAAATATAAGGAAGAGAGAAGTGTGGCAGTCAAGAAGATCTTGGATATGAGACTTATAAGAGAATCTGGTCATGACGAATCTATTGGTGACGACTCCTTCAGGGTCAGCAAGATATATGAAATTAATCTAAATGCGATGATGCTCATTGATCTCATAAACCTGGAGAATATCGAGGCTGACTGTGAGCCTCCTCTCACCTGTTGTCTCACTAACGTTCAAGTAAGAGCTTTCCATGACAATCCCATGTGTTACGTCTTGTGGCGGCGCCTACTAAACCAGACGTAGCACAATACAGGACTCGTCACAAAACGCGCAACTCTAGCAATATCAAGACGTTATTCTAACTTCAAAACCGTTAGGATATTACTACAATTTGCGGTTTTTAAATATTTTATACAGTAGGCTAGCTTATGAACTTCACTTCTATACACATGAAAAATTAATATTAAAACACATGACCCAAATCAATTTAACTATGGAAAATACTGCAACCAGTCACAAAACTCCCAAATCTTACACGAGGTATAAATATTGCGCACAACGATAACCATAGGCATTGTTACGCCTAATAGCCTCATTTATAATATTACTCCCCAGTGTATACGTATGATGGAGTGATTTCAATGTAACACCATGTCTGTCTGTCCCTGCCTGGCCTTCACACACTCAGACTATAGAACGTTGTGTGAAGCAAGTGATCGAGGCCAGTGATCACGTGTATAGCCAGGAACGGGGAGAAGGCTACATCCGAGCTCAGATGGTCAGCAGAGAGGTGATGAGTACAAACAGAAGCAAGAAAGACATGTTTTATTTGGCAATTTGGCATGCAACAACATAGGATCGTAGTAGTAAATCGGTTATTGTATAATTACTAACAAAGATGTTTAAACAGAGTCAATTTATTAAGATCATTTGTTGTACTTTTATGGACCTATTTTTATCGTATAAAATCAATGTAATATAATTGACTTTGCTTTAAATTAGCTCTTTAATGATGTAGGTAAATGGTGTAAAATACTAAATTTTCGTAGAATTTCAAGTGAAAATTTACCTAGCAATAAATAATAATTTTTCACTTTTGATGTTATTGAAAGATTCTGCACATAAAACTGCATCATTATTTCCGTGGGCCGATTGTTTAAACTAAAAAAAAATTATACTGGAAATTACACTTGCAAATACTCCTTAAGAAAATTAACACTAATTTACTTATGGCACGTAAAATAAAACGACTTGTTGACCAACCCTCACTCTTCACATTAGACCACTCACTCATACTAAGCCTTGACTATTGCATATCCACCTGTTGGTATCGCAATAACCTAATGCTAACTAAACTACAGCGAGTGTGCAATAAGTTCATTCGCCTACTATTTAACCTTGGTAAACGTAAAAATACAGTTTCTATAATGAGACAACATAGACTTTTAACAATTTATGACATGCACAAATTACACATATTATCCATAATGCACAAATGCCATAACAACACACTTCCCCTGATCTTCATAATTGCATAATAAACAAACCTAAAACTACTATGAAAACAAGAAGCAATTCCCCATTTTTAATTATTTTTTGTAACAAGTCCCTACCCCAACAATCCTTAAATACATGGGCCCAAAGTTTTGGCGACAATTACCGAATATCATTCGTGAGATCGCCTAAAAAGTTCACCAAAGCTGTCAAACAACATCTCTTGGAAGACCCTCATCCGCTTCGCTAGTTTCACTAATATTTACACTAAAAGATTTTTTTAACACTTAATAGCTCTACCTTATCTTTTTGCATATATTTACACCTGCATGCATTTTTATTCACTTGTTTTCCCATGTAAATTTCTCTAATACATTTATATGCACGAGTTTCCAGATTTTGTTCTTTTTAAATTATGATCACCATGTGAAATCACAGTCTCAACTTCTTGTGCATGTTATCAATATTGATCTCGTCTAAACAACCACAAGTTTTATTTAGAATTATGTTTATTAGAGTATTATGTTACTTGGTAAGCCGTTGGCACACTTGGTTTTGTTTTTCTGTGAAATAGTTCTTTGCCGGCCCTAACAGAGCTCTGTATTTTAAAGCTTATCACTTTATAATCTTATTACTTGATTTTGGTTTTTACATACTTTTTCCACCATCTGATTGCACACCACCCTGACTCCTAACCTGTTTTTATCTATTCTATCTATTGTATCTATATTTCTATTTCTTCACTGTCTTGTAGCATTTTTACAACCATACTGCCAAGACATTATTGGTTCAGATATCCGGACATCAAAATTTATTCTACAAGGAGAAGGTCGTCCGTTTTCTCTTTGTGGCTTCTTTCTCCTTCAATTTACTCTTCGAGAGTTGCTGGTGTAATCTCCAGATAAAGATGGCAGTCTATAATAAACTAACATGTCACAACCAATTTGCTTTAATATAATCGGATCCTTGTTGCAATCTTTAGTATTTTTTATTTGTTAGCCATCCTTTTTTGGCTTGCTAATTATTTATTTATTATTTATTTTAACATTTTATTAGTTTTTTTGTTATCTATGGTGCACTACCATAGTGCTCTTTTTCACACCTCGTATCAAAAAGTATCAAATCAAATGCATTAGTGTTATGCAAATTGTGTATTACAATGACAATCAATATTTAATGTAAATATGCCCCGGTAAGTGTGCTTGAAACTAATAGTGTCATCTGACATTAGTGAAATTTCTTTTTTAGTTTTTTTTTCTTTTTTCACTCTGGTCCACGCTTTCAGGCCACACCTTCTCCTAAAGTCGGCTCCCCCTCAGTACTGGTCGCGCTTTACCGCACACTCTTCTTCAGGGCCTTATATCGTTTGGTTTTAATTAAATTTTGTTGCACATTATTATTCTTTCGTCTAGGTTTGGCGGCCGCGTCCGTCAATGTTTACTATATACTATATGACGTCATTATCATTTGTCTCAAACAATGGAGCCCACATACCCAGAAACATAAGTCCGAATAACTTCCTTTTACAACATTGTTTCGCTTAGAATGATTATTATCGCTTTAACCTGACGTTTGGTAACAATATAACGCCTAATACTTAAGCAGTAAGTAACGTTATCGATAAAACCGCCATTTTGAACACTGAGAATTTTAATGGTTTTAAGATATAGATTTAATGCCTTAGCGCTGACAGGATGATATTATACTGCTTCACGAGTAAAGGCCAAAGACCAATTTATTACTGCAATACAACCGTTTTAACGTGGAATTTAGCCAAGAACTGTGTATATTTCGCCATCACATGTACAGACGACTTATTCACCAGCTTTATATATTATTTTGCTGTTCTCGCGTGTGATCAAGAATAAAATCAACCTTCCGTGATGGAGTCATTTTGAAGTCTCAGTGGCTAGGGAGCTTTATTACCATTTAAATACAAACCATAAACTTGTTTCCGGTTGTTAGCCTGTAATTGTCTATTTTTGATTTATGGTTTCAAGTGCATAAATGTTATGCAAAATTACCCATTTTAAATATTAAATGGCAACACCAATACCGAAAAAAAGAAACTCAGGAAAAGTCTAGCTGGAAAGAGAAATTTTTAGTTAATTTTAAGCAGAATAAAATTAAAAGCAGGATTTCTGTCAGTCATATTATGTACGACTTCTTCTTCTTGTAATGTGTCACATAAAGTGGTGAAAGGAAATTAATTAATATACTTGTGTTGATAAATAGAAATAGATCCGTTTACAGAAGTAAATCCCCCAAAAATATAAAAAAAGCAAAGAGCAAAAATGTGGAAATAAGTTAAATCTTCATACTTATTTGCTGATATAATGCACGATAGCCTTTGTGTATTTTCGACGCCATTTATGTGTTAATACCGAATATTTCAGGGCTGGAAAGCATTATCTACTTTAAACTTTAAAGAACGTTGAACATATAAAGCATAAATTGGGAAGATTAAGATGTCATTTAAATCATCACATTTTAAGCGTAAAATTCCCCAAAATTTAAAACACATCACTAATTATAAAACATAATAACTACCACAGTTAAAAGTATTTAGTTTTACTTTTTATGAAAATTAAAAATGTTTTTATCAAGTTAAATATTTTATAGTTTCTTTAAGGAAAAGTGGTCCTTGTTCCTCAAAATGCTTGCTGCTTTTCTGATCCAAATTTACGCAAGCCACGTTTGCATCCTGTCTGCAAAGAATCTGATGGCGTGACCTCTTTTCCAAATTATGGACAGACAGACCTGCACCATACCAATTGTAGACAACAAAAACAGCAAAACTCTGTTGTTTTGTGTTCTGTTTACATGGCTGGTGATTACCCCATGGGACCACCACCGCACAAGATGCGAGAGCTTGTCACCCATTGTAAACAATTAAACCTCCGTCTGCTCATCAGAACAGATGCGAACTCTCATCAATATTACTGGGGAAGCTATGACTGTGTAGCAACCTCATGTGTTTACATAAGATTTATAATCGCAGCAGCCCGCCTGTTCGCTGACAGTGTATCATCACCGAAATATTATTAATAGGTTTACATCTATTACCGCAGCTGTCGAATACTTTGCCTATATAACTTTATTTCACTTTTGCTCAAGAGAGTCCTAACGCATTAAGAAACATCTTGTATGTGTCGATACTAAGAGTGATCTGGGATCTATATCGTTAAAACATCTAACGATTTAGCTCGTAACTGGTACTAAGTTAATCGCCTCAATTGCTCAATACAATTAATTAATGTTATAAAAATACTAAGGCGTTGATCGACGAACCACAGAAGATAGTAGTAGTCAAGTCAAGAAGACGTTTACTCAGAAAACCTCAAATAATTAGCGCACCCCTGAGAGTCGAGACAGCGCGTAGGGAATCGCATCAAGTGTTGTAACTGGCGTACCTGGTGACTACAAGGAACAATCTAGCAAAATAGGCAGCGACTTGCAACGGCTCCCTACAACTGCAAAAGTTGAGGACATGCCATTATGGAGTATTTAATGAGCAGACAGCTGTCAGTGTGTAACACTGGCAACTCTCCGACATTTGGCACCAGACACAGAGCAAGCTGTCTTTGTATAAATAATGCCAACCTTTTTTAAAAGGTGTCAAACTGAAACAAATAGAAAAAATCCCCCTTTTTCCCGACCACTAGCTTATAAGTTTATATTAAAAATCTTCTGAGAAAGTTGACCTGCTTGAGGAAGCTGTCGAAACAGCCATTGCCTTATATGACAAAAGAACATTAAGTGACACTTCCTGGTGGTGCGCAGAACCCACAGTTCTTTGCCGCTCGAGACGCCCCCACCGGAAAGCTATTAAGCTTAAGAATCCTGCCGCATGGAAAGAAGCATCAATCTCTTCAGACTGGATCTCTAAGGAAATCAAATAATGAATTCTCCAGCGCTGTACTGGATGTACACTTTTCAGAGAACGTTAATAACCAAGGATCATCAACTTACAACGTTGAACAACGGTCCTCAATTCAAGCTTGCGATGAAGTCTAATCAGCAACAATTAAGAATTAAGGCCGCTTACATATAATTTAGGCCTTTTAAAGACCCAATGCCTGATGGAATCTATCCAATACGACACTATCTACCCGCTTCTTGTTCAGATCTTTAAAACGGCTTTCTTGTTATCCCACAAAGATGGCTGTTCGAGAGAGAAAGTTTTCCACGCAAACCAGTAAAATAATACTCAAGTATGTACACAAAAGAAATGTATCTACTCAATCCAAGGAGATTCTCCGAATCCATGAAAAACTTAATCGAATGTTCAGTCTGGTTAAAACGTTCTGATTGTTAGATAACATGAACCTGGCGTGCACATATCTGACAATAACATATAATTTGTAATGAACATGAATAACAAGATCGGATAGTTACCTCAGAGACCCATTTGTTTATGCTTGCAGAAACAAACTAAATACTTGGTTTATAAAATAAAAATTGTGGTTAGAGATCCTGCTTGCATAAACATATTTCGAACAAGTAAAGCAAAATTATTTACATAATATCTGCAAAATCTTATTGAGCAAATACAAGGTTTGTCCTGCGTATTGGAAAGTCGATAACATATTACCGGTTTTACTTTTAATTAGAAAACCCAATGACACACTGTATATTTTACATGCTGTATATAATTCTGGGCAGAATCTAATTGATACGCATTCTCTATACAAGAATGTACTGATGGTGTTACGTCACCACATGTTATTTCTATTATTAATTTCGGGTAGTAACTTTTGTTCTAAAATTGTCCCCTGTCGAAATTTCTTTTAACATTTCTATGGTTTTGGGGGGAATTACCTTCTCGTGTCGCAAAAGTAGTTATTCCATTTGTAGTTCTTTTTGTCTAAGTCTGCTGTGTGGATACAGCCATAGAAAGTGTTGTCGCTACGGCCTAAGAATTACTTTGTTGTCAAATCTGACTGGGTCCAACATAGTTGGTAAGCATTGTGTTTCTTTTTTGTATTTACCTATGTTCCGATGTATATTGAAACTTATTATTTGTTTATAGCAACCGCTTCGCTTCGCTTCGCTTTGCTACAATTCGATACTACATCGACCTTTAAGAACAACAATAAAGATTTGTGACAATCTTGGCGTTAAGCAAGCGCGTTGCTCTGAGGACAAGTTCTGTCTAAAAACCCCTGTTACGTCACTCCGGGTGACCAGTCAGGCCCGTCGAAGGGCGGCGTAACATCGTTGCAACTATCGGACGATCTTGTGATCGTTGCAACTTAAGGACGATCTGGTGATCGTTGAAATCTAGCTGCTTATTACCTACCCCTATTCCTGTGTTCTGTTCAATATGGATCCTGTTGAACTACTGGCCCAATGCAAAGAAAAAATGCAGCATAGCTACTTGTCTGTTGAAGGGTTAATGTCGGACGCCAAAAATGTTGATGCTGTGAAAAAGCATTTAGTAAATGTTGAGAATGCTCACATGGCACTGCTGACAGCCTACGCATCGTGCAATGATAGCGAATCAAAAATAGAGCTGTCACGACATCGAGCTGATTCCAAGCGTGAGAAGTCGGAATTTGATGAACGAGTGAAGGAATGAATCCAGCAATGTGGTTCTCGACACCTAGACGAAAATCTAGATGGACTCGAAGATCAAGAGTTCGTATACGACTAGCTCTACAAGAAGCGTTCGAAGGGCAGCCCATGTAAAACTAGAGCTAGCCCGATTAGCCAAGAGCCATGCACTACAGAAGCTAAGTGAAACTATGCAGCAAGCTGAGCTGGAAGCTGAACAAAAGCGACAAGAAGCTGATCGCTTAAGAAAACAGGTGGACCGTGACCTTGAGATGGCCGAAGCCGAGGTTAAGGCCTGAAAGGATGATATGTCTGTTGTTGGGGAGCGACTTGATGAGCTCCCAGTGTCGCCTACCCCTCGCCCTTTACGTATGCTTGAGACAACCCCAAAATTGCTTCAACCGCCACCTATAAATGTGTTAAAACCCAGCATACCCTATAAGAAACATGAAGCAAGCCTTCACACTGTGCCTGCTAGAACCTCAGCTGAATATCGTGTACTAGACTCGTATGTATGTCATTCACCGGATCCTAACATGCCACAACCTGTTGATCCAATTTCCTTGTCACGTAACCTGGATCGCGATTCACGTGTTTTTCGCGAGCAGCGCGCGCAAAAAATTGAAAGGGATTCTGTTGATTCGCTTCCTGGTAATCACGACTCTTACAGGGAACTGTCTGAGTATGTGAAAAGAAATTTACCCGAATATGAACATTTTCAACCAAAATTCGAACGGGAACCTGCGCGAGGCCAACTCGCCCGTTCACAGCCTGAGGACGATTTCATTCAACAGCGTATTATGTTACCGCAACCGGCAATTAAAAGGTTCAATGGCGACCGCTTGAATTATTGGTGTTTTATCCGAGCAATACAGTCGCATGTTCATAGTCGGACAAAATCTGAAGAGTCGCGACTTGTGTGTTTGCTGCCGTCTATCGCAAACAAACTGGAAATCTACAGCAAGAACCGGGCCGATGGATATTCGAAGGCAAGACAAAGGCTGCATTATGAGTATGGTCAGCCGCATAATATTGCCAACGCATGTGAACAACGTTTGAAACGAAGCCCTGATGTCAAGCCGGGCAATCCTGAAAGTTTGATGGAGTTTTCAGATCTGATTGAGAAATGTAGAAGTTCTCTTGAAGACATTCAAGAATATGCTGGCTTGAACTCAATTAACACAATGAAAATCATAATTCGTAAACTTCCCTACCCACTACAGGAAAAGTGGGTGGACCGATCCGTGGATGTTCTGCACCAGACTGGTCGACAAGCCGGATTTCTGGACTTTGTTCAATTTGTCGCAGAAAATGCACAAGTTTTCAATTCGCTCTATGGAAGAGAAGCTGTGTATGGCGGACATCGTGACAAACCCGCTGTTGGTGCACCCAGACGGAACACCAGAGCAGCTACATATAACACTGTAACTTCTGATAAAGGTAAGCCCACTTCTCCTGCATTATCTGAAACACCTGTTTGTAGCCTTTGTGCGAAACAGCACTGGTTGTCAAACTGCCCAGAGTTTGACCACATGCCGCCTTTAAAGCGAAATGAATTTGTTCGAGCCAAGTCTATTTGTTTTAAGTGCTTGCAGTCCGGACACCACAGTCGAACCTGTCATAAACGTAGACCCTGCACTGCTAAGGACTGTAGAGGAAGACATCACCACACTATGCTACACGGTTCATTTACGATACACCATCCTCTTCTCCCGACTTGATTTAAATCCACCGCCACACCTACTTCGATGTCAATTGGAGGAGGTCATCCGAAGGAGAACGAGAACTGCAGAGTTTATTTGAATGTCGTACCTGTTAAAGTACAACATAACGATGTTGTAGTGCACACCTATGCTTTTCTGGATCAAGGTTCGACATCTACTTTCTGTGAGCAGAGACTTATTGACAAACTGAAAATTGCTGGTACTAAACGGAGAGTACTCTTGCATACACTGACGGATCAATTAAAGGATGGCTTACGAAGCCACATCTGTCAGCCTCACCATCTCACCTTTACATGGTGGAGAGGAGATAAAGTTGCCCGAGGTGTTGTCAATCAATGAAATTCCAGTTTAACCGAATACTGTTCCTGACGCGGAGAACCTGACAAATTTTCCGCATTTGCAAGGATTGTATTTTCCCCATGTGAAAGATGGCTCTGTTACCATTCTTATTGGTGCTGATGTTCCTGGAGCCTTTCGTGTTCAAAGTGTACGCTGTGGTTCGGAAGAAGGTCCAGATGCTGTTAAAACACCGTTAGGATGGTCACTGTTTGGCCCGCCACTTACATCCTCTGCTACGAAAAACTTAAGAGCGTGTTACACGAAGGTTGCACGTGTTCTATTTCAGAGAGAGAGCAATTGCTTGTGGAAAACCGACTTTGGTGATGGAACCTCTGTTTTTGACATACCCACTTCGCGTGAGGACCGCATCGCCTATGATCTGATGACAAAATCGGTAAAGTAGGTCGAAGGTCATTTCCAACTGCCCTTGCCATGGAGACCCAGATTGCCACGTCTCCCAGATACTCGTTTGATGGCGGAGAAACGCCTTGCCAGTTTAAAGAAACGTTTATTGAGCAATGATCTACTGAGCGAGAAATACGTTGACGTCGTGCAGACCTACATCTTAAAGGACTACGCTGAGCAAGTACCAAACGAAGAAGTGGTAACTGAAAACCGAACCTGGTATCTGCCTCACCATCCTGTTCTTAACCCACGGAAGCCTGACAAGCTCCGCATTGTGTTCGACTGTGCAGCTAGAAGCAAGAACGTGTCACTGAACGACGTTCTTATGCAAGGCCCGGATCTAGTAAATAATTTGGTTGGCGTCTTGACTAGATTTCGTACGGAGCCCATTGCCTTGATAGCAGATGTGGAGGCGATGTTTCACCAGGTTAAAGTGGAGCCACAGGATCGTGACGCCTTGAGGTTTCTGTGGTGGCCAGGAGGGAATCTACATTCTGTACCTGTTCCGCATCGCATGAAGGTTCATTTGTTTGGTGCAACGTCTTCCCCGAGTTGCGCTGCCTTCTGTCTGAAACAGGCTGCCCACGTATACGGAAATGAGTATGATACACGGGTAGTAGAAATCGTAAAGAGGAATTTTTACGTTGATGATTGTTTATCGTCTGTCCGAGATGCTAATGTCGGCATTGAGATTGTGACACAACTGAAAAGCTTGCTGGCGAAATCCCAGAGGAGGACCGAGCGAAATCCGTAAAGACCCGCCAAATTGATGACGGCATCAATGAACGAGTGCTTGGAGTTCACTGGAGTGTGACAACCGACGAATTCGGATTTAATGTTAATCTTATGAAGAAGCCTCTCACTCGACGGGGTATTCTATCTGCAGTTAGTTCGCTGTACGACCCGCTCGGATTCGTGGTTCCTGTGATACTTGAAGCTAAACTGCTACTGCAATGCTTGTGCAGGCAGGAACTGAAATGGGACGATGAAATCTCTGAAGTAGAAGCTGACCGCTGGAGAGCCTGGCTTTCATGTCTTCCACAATTACACAACGTCCACATTTCTCGCTGTTTTAAACCTAAGGAATTTGGGAAAAAATTGACATATGAAATGCATCATTTCGCGGATGCGTCGAAGATAGCCTATGGAGCTGTGTCATATCTGCGTATTACCGATGAAGAAAATCGAGTTCACTGTTCATTCTTAATCGGAAAGTCTCGTCTCGCACCATTCAACACTAAGACAATCCCTCGATTGGAACTCACCGCAGCTGTATTGGCGGTGAAAATTGATCGACTATTAAGAAAGGAGCTCGATCTTTTAATTACAAGCTCTACATTCTGGAGTGATTCCACTGCTGTTCTGCAGATGATCTACAACGCCAGAAAACGTTTTCCTGTTTTCGTCGCCAACCGACTTGCTGAAATTGAGCGATTGAGTGATGTATCCCGATGGAAATATGTACCTACGGATCTAAATCCTGCTGACGAGGCGTCTCGTGGCTTAACTGCAGACGAAATAACGAAATGTGGTCGTTGGCTGAGAGGGCCCGAATTCTTGTGGAAGCCCACCGACTTCTGGCAGAACCAGAGTCTACAAATGACCAAACTACCAAAAGAATTTCTGCCTCTAAAAGAAAATCTTGCTGTGACACACTCAACTGTTGCATACGTTAAGGAAGAGAATGCAACCGACCGCTTAATCGAGAAGTACTCTACTTTACTTCGACTCAAGAAAGCAACTGCCTGGTTTCTGAGATTCAAAACATACCTGCGTTCGCAGGTGAAGACGTCTTCTTCACCGCCTGTTTTGCTTACCAGTCTCTCTGTTGAAGAGCTGAAGAATGCCGAGTCTGCATTGGTTATGTATGTGCAAGGAAAGCACTTTGTTACAGTTATCGACGCGTTAAAACGCCAAGGAAGAAACCAACTGAAAAAGAGCGACGGCATGCGCTCCATGTACAAGCTGAATCCAATCCTGATCGACAACGTATTGAGGGGTTGGTGGGACGTCTGGCGAATGCACCTATTGGATATGACGCAAAGCATCTAGTGATTCTGCCACATGCTTCGCATCTTACAGACTTGGAAATAGGTCACCATCACTTGATGGTAGGCCACTCTGGTATGGGACATACATGGTCATCACTTCGACAAGAATACTGGGTCATCAAAGGTGGAGTTGCTGTCCGCCGCGTACTTGGGAAATGTCAATTCTGCCGGCGAAGGAACGCGAAACCTGGAAAGCAGTTGATGGCTGACCTGCCGCAAGCTCGCTTGTGATATAATGAGCCACCCTTTTCCCATGTTGGTGTGGACTACTTTGGACTGCTGCTCGTTAAGCAAGGACGCAGCGAGGTAAAATGTTACAGGTGTTTGTTCACCTGTCTCACGATCTGTGCCATCCATATTGAGATGGTACATAGTTTATCTACAGATTCCTTTATCGCTTCCCTTCGTCGCTTCATAGGGCGCCGAGGACCACCACGTTGTATATACAGCGACAACGGCACCAACTTTGTGGGCGCTGGGCGAATTCTACGAGAATCCCTCCAAGCTTGGAATCAACAACAAGTGAATGAGTTTCTACGCCAAAAGGGCGTAATATGGACCTTCAATCCTCCCTCTGCGAGTCACATGGGTGGCGCATGGGAGCGCATGATTCGATCAGTCCGTCGAATACTGACCACATTGACAAACGCACAACTTGTGACCGATGAAGCACTGGGGACCTTCCTTGTAGAGGTTAAGTCAATACTCAACTCCCGACCGCTAATTCCTGTTACATTTGACCACAGAGATGGTGAGCCGCAAAATCCTAACCACCTTTTACTAATGAGAGGTGCGCCAAACCTCCCGATCACCTCTACGGACAAAACAGATTGTTACCGCAGGCACCGCTGGCGTCAAGTGCAGTACCTGACCAATGAGTTTTGGAAACGTTGGGTGCGAGATTACCTGCCTATAATTGCAACACGCACTAAATGGCATCGGATCGAAAGAAATCTACAACAAAATGACATTGTCCTGCTTGTGGACGAAACTCAGTGTCGTTCCAAGTGGCTTATTGGCCGGATTGTTGACACTTTACCCGATAAATCGGGAATCGTTCGTACCGTTTACGTACGGACCAGCATCGGTGTGTTTAAACGACCGATTACGAAACTGTGCCTCATCGTCGACGAAGATGAGAGAGCGGATGATAGATGTACGAATTATGAGAATGAGAACGTACGGTGATCGGGTGCAGCAGATGATCGTGCAAGTCACCGAACTGAACATTTATTGAACATTGATTTACGCTACTATACGCGAATCTCCCGCGTGATCGAACATGTGTTGCGATTTATTGGGAAAAATGTGTCACCGGGTTCCCATTTTTGGGGGGAGTGTTACGTCACCACATGTTATTTCTATTATTAATTTCGGGTAGTAACTTTTGTTCTAAAATTGTCCCCTGTCGAAATTTCTTTTAACATTTCTATGGTTTTGGGGGGAATTACCTTCTCGTGTCGCAAAAGTAGTTATTCCATTTGTAGTTCTTTTTGTCTAAGTCTGCTGTGTGGATACAGCCATAGAAAGTGTTGTCGCTACGGCCTAAGAATTATTTAGTTGTCAAATCTGACTGGGTCCAACATAGTTAGTAAGCATTGTGTTTTTTTTTTGTATTTACCTATGTTCCGAATGTATATTGAAACTTATTATTTGTTTATAGCAACCGCTTCGCTTCGCTTCGCTTCGCTTTGCTACAATTCGATACTACATCGACCTTTAACAACAACAATAAAGATTTGTGAAAATTTTGGCGTTAAGCAAGCGCGTTGCTCTGAGGACAAGTTCTGTCTCATAACCCCTGTTACGTCACTCCGGGTGACCAGTCAGGCCCGTCAAAGGGCGGCGTAACAGATGGGTTAATAATACTAAAACAGAAAAAAAAAACTTGCTAAAATCTTTAAATTTCTCGCTGTTTTAACCCTTTAACTTAATTATTCTAATTCTTTATTTAATTTATTATTAAAAATAATAACGATATTTAACCAACACTGACCAAGTCGGTCAACATCAACAGGAGGAGGTCCACGATATTGCTTGATGTCACCATACAGATTTTCAACCTGTAGTTGTGCGTGCTCTCCGACGATGGTGGAGTTGGATGTTGAAGGTCGATTGATCTGGGGAAGACTGTGGTTACTAATTGTTAATATCAGCAGTATTTCTAAATAATGTGCATGTAATTTCATCACCCTCAAAATCGTGTGTTCCGTTCCGTTTCTAAGTGTCTCTGTTTAAAGCATTACTAAAGATCTGTGTTTGCTTATAATTATCGCAGACTTAGAGCCAATGTAAGAAAGGCTTTCAACCAACATTCTGATAAATCTTGTTAAAACGCAGATGCTGGGTCGGAACAACTGAACGATCGCTGGCCTCCATTACTATCAGAAGTGACGTAGAGGCTGTCATAGAATCATCAAATCTGGGATCAATACCACATAAAACATTTTAATTATTATTTTAATTGTTTGTTGCTTACGAAATGTGCCTAATACGATTGGATGCTTCGGTAAACCTTTCGAACAAGTTGAGCGATTGTGGCGTATAACCAATTAAGATATCTATGCGCAGCACGATGTGACGAGTGGTATTCTTCCTTAGAAAGTGTTTTAAAACGTATGTTTTGTAGAGTAACAATTGTGTTGATTCCCCAATGATTGTTTAGTTGCGTGTGCTAGGCTGCGCGTCGGTGTTTAAGTAAAATTTTAGAGGATTTTGATTAATTTATTTTAAATAATTTATTCACACGCGGCATCGAATATCATGTGTGGTAGTTCTTATACAGGATATGTCATTTGATGCTTTGCTTTTTACTTAAATGTTCATAACTTAAAGTGCAAGGATGTTATACAATTTCTTTGCTGATTTTGTGCAAACTTTTCGAATAGGCCAGTTTACACGCAGCAACATAATGTGGTATTTACCGACGCGGATTCGACACTTAAAAGCAAATTAAACAAGACTGCTTCATCAACCAGGGTTATAGATTTAAAAACTAGGTTTAACGAGGAGGAATAAGGATACATCAGGGAATGGGAAAACCAAGGGTGTTAAAGCACGGGCAAAAGTCAGATCACCTTGCCCATTATTGGGTTGCAGGAGGTATAGCAGTGTGTTTGTATAATTAAAACATTACTTTAATTTTTTTTACTGGGCCTAGTTTCTAAACCGTGACGGGTTCGTTGCTAAGACCGTTTTTGTATGTAATCGGTATATGTATCGGACGCGGTAACCATCCGGCCACGCCATCGTACATTACTTTAATTTATTGGAACCCATCAATCCACACTCGGTTACAGCAATTTCCGCCTCGTGACGTTCACTTCAAGCGTTTGTGAGTTGAGCGCCCGCAGTGCAGATCCTCAAGCGATGGTTTGGTCTGGCTACCATACGCCCGGGAGGTGGCGCAACAGCGCTAGTGCACAGAAACTTGCAAAAGTAATTTTAAAAGTTGGTAAACATTTGGTACCATCGTTGGCCGAATGATTAACGCGACCAATGCATATAGCTACTCTTATAATAAAAAACAGTCCGACTAACGAGCCCACCATGGGTTCGAAACTTAGCTTGGTAAAAAGTGGCCGAATAGTTAACCCAATACAAATACCAAAGTATATACAATACAGTCCTAGTAAGGAAAAGTTCGAAACTAAGCTCTGTTAAAAAAAACTAACTCGCATAGGCCCGGTGGTTAAATAGAATAACGGAACGTTTAGGCGATGGTACGTTAAGCAAACGCATGGCGCAGATCCTGAAGCGAGGGTTGAACTGGCTACAATACGCCCGGAAGATGGCGCAACGAAGAAGATCGAATAGGTACCCGGGCCAGTAGTTTTTTAAGTTGTAGAAGTAACCGAATGTTTAGCTACAATATCAACAAAACAGTAAGTTAGAAATATGCTTGACACTTCAGACTAGCGAGGCTTATAGTATACTGTTCATGCCAGTTAAACATGGTTCCTAATACCAAGTTACTTTTATCGAAGCATAGTAATACATAAACTGCAGTTTCCGATGTGCACATTTTAACGTCTAAACCTTAGACAATTAATTTAAAAGAAATATATTCTCGTATATTAAAAAATATATATTTCAGTTTACCACGACAATCTACGAAAATAATATTCCCACAGAACTAACGCATATAACGCATTTCTACTTCTAAAATTCGATGGAGAATTTAAAAACATACGAATAATAATGTAACAGTTTTAAATATTTTAAAACCAGTTCTCCAAACCCATATAAAACAAGTATAAGCTGATTTTGTTGTTCATTGTTGTTAATCAACAAGACAACTTCTTCACAGAACATGGATATCTGGATTGGTAACTAGAAAAAGATTACTAGTACCCGAACTGTTCTGCTTGAAGAAACATACATCGTTGTCATTTTGTAAGTCGTATTGAGTTTAATAAAAGGATTGATTGCACGTGATTGACAAATTTAATATTATTTCAAGGCGCAAACGTCATTATAAGACTAGTTTATATGCAGCAGAATATGGTGAGTTACCTGGATAACGGAACATACATGCGAACTAAATTCGTACGTAACTCTAAACAGCCCAAAGGCCAGGTAAAACTCGTTCACTACGCTGTGTTTTACAATAAAAAGATTCAAATTTTTAAATACTAAGTATAATCGTGGATATAAGTTTAGATACAATCTTAAATACTTAAAAAATCACCTAAAGTTGTGTATATCTTAATACAGCGAAGCTATGCATCAGATAACTGCAGTATGATTTGCTTTGTTGTATACATAAGCAGGGGTTGATTAATAAATGATTTTTGAGCAGAGTTATTTCTAGCGTAAAAGATGGATGTTCACGAAGAAGGTAAAGCTGGAAAGTTACAAATCCGTTTCGACGACTGACAGTTTAAAGAAAAGTACCAGCCTTAAATTTAGCATGTTAATAATGGTATTCTCTTGCAAACACCGAGTTTGAGATGCAAGCGTCTCGATCGTACCGGTTTAGATGCAGCGGCATAGGGGGGTTTAACGCGATAAGGGAATCTACAGACGATGATAAGCGCATGTAGCGCAAATCCGGAAGTGAGGGTTGGAAAGACCCGCATACGTCCGGAAGGTGGCGCAACGGGGCATTTACTGGGACAAGTGATATGACAAAAGCTAGTTGTCGTCATAATTTGAGGTTGGGCTTTGATTCGTGCGTATGATTCCACGTTACTTCGGAGTAAATTTGTGAAGACGAAATAAATCTAATGAACTCCTCTCGAAAAAATACAATTATCAGATATGAATTAAACTCACTCCAATAAAAATACAATTAACCACATAAGCTAACATGAAGCACAGTTATTCTATTGTCTAGATAATTATTTTCTATCTTCATTTAATCTGGGTATTTACTTTCCCAGAATAAAGATATTGTTAAATTGCTATGTGTAACGCGCACGTGGGCTCGTTTGTATCGTTATGTTTTGATGCACTTTTATATATATCTTTTACATATTCTTCTACACCTTTTATACACTTTTAACAACACCTTCTTATACTATTTTAATACACTGATTTACGCCTTTTGTTTTTTCCATTTTATATTACACGAAGTTTACACCCTTTGCACCTTTTAATCATTTAATCATTTTATTTGCTTTCTCATTTTAACATGCACGATTTTATCTCTCGGGGAATTTAAGTAATTAACGTCCGGTGCTGTGTTAATTTACGTGCATACTTATTTGTAATAGCTGATCCTTTTTGTTAGTCGTATATGAGGTTTGTACGTAGTAGTATTTTTATAAAGCGAAAACGCTGTAAGCCCTTGTAATTGGTCTAACGGTAGGCCGTTAAGACAGCGTCCTGGGAAACCTTAGGACTTCTGTAACATATGTACATAGTTTAGTTTAAAATACAACACAATGAGACATACAGGCGATTGTATGATAAGCACACGCAGCGCAGATCCTGAACCGATGTTTGCTTATTGTTTGTGACAGATAAACATGCGTACACGTTAGCTTCCCATAGCTTTATTAAACAAACACTTCCACGACAGACTCCAAAGTTCAACTTTTTAATATCAATGACCAGAAGAACGCCGTGTTAGACCAGCAGTGTGCGATATGTGTCAATCAAGCGTTTTGGATTATACATATTTTTACCCTTGAAACCGGTTCTAAGGTAAAAAAGTCAGTTACGAAGACAATCAGTTTAAAATAAACCACCAAGCTTAAATCTAGCATGGTAATAAGAATTGGGACTTCGATGTCGGTGGTCAATGACGCTTTTATCTCTGCAGGTCTCACCACGCTTGTCCAGTTGTCCGGATTATGTGAATTAATACGTTGAACAAGTAAATATTGTGCTACGCTTGTCCGTCAAGTTTAAAAATACGACCTATAAATTTCATATTTTTATATTCTTCACTTCTTTGTATATTTCAAGATTAAAAAGCACTAAATACTGTCCAACCACGTGTTAGTCACCGCCAATTTTAAAGTCCATTTTGGCCATTCACTATAGGTTTATGCTCTAAAAGCTTAATGAAGAGGAATACAAAATCGCAATTCTGATGCCAATTGATTATACATAAGATTTAGTTCCATGTGCAGAGAAACACCCGGTAAATATAAAAACTACGCCACAATATGTTTAAGATTAACATCATGTACGCGAAATATTCTTTCGCAGGGTTAATATTTATTTTTATTGCCGTAAAGAAAAAAGGACATGAGAATCAAAGTTATCGCTGCGAAGTTCGAGCGCTTAGAATTATTGCCTCGCAATTTTATCTCTAACTGCGTACATTGTAAGCCCCATGTATGTGCAAGATACTTTGTAGTTTTATTTAAAACTGTACATTTTAGCCCCATGTATATTTAACATATGCTGGAAGTTGAAGTAATATTATTCCACTAAATAAACCAACCAACTTACCGCAGCTTGTTCTTCCGGCTCCATTTCAGCTTTTCACACTTTGTGCTTGAAGCCTCCGCAAGAATCGCTTTTCTCTACACGTTGTCTTCCCCGTTTCCACGCATTCGTCGCCTAAGTTGGTTCTTCTCTAGAATGGTAAAAATAAATATATTTAAGACTGACAAATACAAATTACCCCCTTTTACATTAATATAAAGGTTCCATATTATCAAGGCAAATATTAGTAAACACATACAGCCAGCACAACCTTTCACTTTGCAACGGAAAATCCAGCAAGAATCCGCACTCGCTCCCCCGAAGTCTCTCTCAGCGTTTCTCTTGTTCAATTAGTAGTGGCTACATGGTAGATTGGGGTTAAAGTAATTGCCATCATGGTAGATTTGGGTTAAAGTTGTAACATGGTAGATTAGGGGGTAAAGTTATAACATGGTAGATTAGGGGTTAAAGTTATAACATGGCAGATCAAGGGTTAAAGTCATCATCAATGATTAAAGTTGTTATAAAAAGCAATGACATCGTATATAAGCTTGTACGAATAGGAACAATGAACAATTGATACAATTACCACGGAACAAACGATTTATCTAACCGGTGAAGCGATAAAATCAACTGAAAAGTTGCTAACTGTAATTATCACAAGCAATGGAAAACAAATATTTTTAAGGGTTGCAAATAGTAAGTTACAAAATTTTACACAAACTTCTTTCGTATAAATATGAATGCGTGTAGAAGTAGAGCGGGAAGTGAAAGCATCCTTTTTGTACCGCGTAGCACAATTGAATGCACATTGGATGTATTAATCACGTGATCAACATCATGCATTTTAGCAAATCATCAAACTTAACAAAATCATCAGTCTTACAATTCGTAAAGCATTAAATCAACAGTCAAAATTATCTTAATATTGTGTTGTAAAAATAGTAACTATTAAATAGTTGTAACATTGCTAGTTTTTTCTGCCCTTATTGGTGTTTGGCACACGAAGTTGGTTTTATTATGATATTGTTCATAAACTGGACACTATATCCAAAAGGTTGCCGACCCCTTGACTACATAATCGGATGAGAATTGCTGACAAACCTTTTTACTACGACCACAAACAAAAATAAACAAATATTATTAAATACGACTCCTCTCACGCTTTCACTGTGTTGTCGAAATCCCAGCAAGGAGCACGGGATACTTGTTTCGTCTCCACCGATGTTTCTTCTAGTCGATTCCTTTGTCCGCAAAAGCTGGTATTCAGGTTTTCTGCAGATTTTGATTTAGTTATAATGAGTATTAATTACACGATACCCTTAAGTTAACACATTACACAGGAAATCCCAATAAAGGCCTAGAATTATTCGCCTCTCAGGCGAGGGTTAACTCTGCTTTTCCTTTCCTGTAATTAAGTATTTTCCTCACGAGTTAAGAAACGTGTAAAGAATTTATCGAGCACTCAAAGTTACACAAGAATAATATGTTGTTTGTGGATAATATGTTAGCGCTGACAAATACAAATAATAAATCTGCAATTTATCAAGAAATTATTCGTTTACATATACCCGTTACAACCTTTCACTTTACACCAAAAAATCGAGCACGAATCGCTACTCGTTCCCCGAAGTTTCTGTTAGCGCTTCTCTTGTTTAATTAGTAGTTACTATATGGTAGCTGGGGTTAAAGTCATTACCAATGATTAAAGTCATTAAATAATAACCTTAGATCACTAAAAGGAAACAATCACCATAGAACAACCCATCAATCAACGGGTGATCGGTCACTGTGTTGTCGAAATCTCAGCAAGGAACACGGGATACTTGTTTCGCAAAAAGCAAGGAACACGGGATACTTGCTTTCTTCGCAAAATTTGGTATTCAGGTGTTCTGCAGATTTTGATTTAATTACAATAAGTTTTAATTACAAGATTCTCTCCAGCCTCATGTTTACACTTACAGAGGATCCCAACAAAGATCAAGGGAGTAGTCGCTTCTCAGTTAAGGGTTTATTCTGCTTTTCTTTTCTGGTAATTTATTATTTTCCTTATGAGTTAAAAAGAATTTACCGGGCACTCATGCTAGATTTAACACAGGGTTAGTATGTTGTTTAAACACGTATTAATTGGTACGTTTAAATTTAAGTTACAATTATTATCTTCGGTCCTATCTACCCCTTTTTACAGGAGTCGTCAATCACCTGCTTGTCACAGCCGCTTCGTGTTTGGTCGTTTCCACGGTTGATTAAATAGTTTCTGCATTGTAGATTGGGTTAATACCAACCTAAATTGATTATCAGGATGTTGTTATTATTTCATATTTAAACATAGAATTGAAAATGTTTTAGTGACTAATATATGTCATAATAATAATAATAATGTTACTGAATGTTAGTTATTTGTAGTTAGTTACGTAGGAACCAAAACTTTATAAAATGTACCTGGATAGCAACGGTAACGCGCCAACCCATTAAGGTGGTTATCAATTATGTACACAATACTACGGCGTAACATAAGTCAACCCGTCTCACATTTTCGCTTTGCAAACAAAACACTAGCGAGGGCCACGGATCGCCTCCTCTGCCACAAGTCCCTTCTGCTGCTCTGATAATTAGTTTTCCCGCTTTTTCCTGCAGAATTAGTCCACGGTTAGATTGTTTTTGCCTTTCGTACTACTTGTGTTGCACACTACTTCTAATCCAGGTGCTGTTATTTTATAACACAAAACGTCGTATCGCCTTTTTCACGTTTAGCCCAAAGTTGTCCTCATAACTGATAAGCAACGATTCGTATTTTATCTCTATCGTTCTGTTTGAACAAAAATATTTGTGGTTTGAAAAATATTCTTACAAAGAGAAACCATTGTCATAATAACCTTACGTTAAAGGTGGTCGATATACCACCTTGTTTAGCTTATTTTAAATTTTTATCGATAATTCGCGGGTTTGCGTGTAGAAGATGTTTAAATGTCTATTTACTCGGTTAGAGGATTAAGGGTCGCCGGGCAAACATCTAATGGACAATTAAACATATGGAATACCTTTTTTGATATATTTGTTTTAATCCTATAATTTATCATGGGTTTGGCTTAATCAATCTAACACGCCACGTATTTTATGTTGATTTTGTGATTGTCACTAATTGTTAAATTCAGTTCATTACTTTATAGTTAGTTTGCCTTTTTTATAAGTTACGAACTTACTTACTCAGTTTACTTTGTGGTACAGGACATACTCAAGGTATAATTATTTTAACTTTAATAATGTCGACATACGTTGCGAGTTGTAACACAAAACCAAAAAAGAAAAAAGGAAAAACAAGTTTTAAAGGTATTATCATTCTGGTAGATTGGGGTTAAAGTCTTTATCATTATGGTAAATTGGGGATAAAGTCATTATCTACATGGTAAATTGGTATTAAAGTCATTATTATTATGGTAAATTGGGGGTTAAAGTCATTATTTACATGTGCAGCAACGTAAAACGACTACCTCTTTACGCTCTCGCGTATCTCTACCAAGTGTATTTACCCTTCAATTTTGTGACCGGAATACACGCAACGATATGGTTCAGTGAATACGAAATGACGTAATAGGAAATTAGGGTACGATCAAGAAATTTACAGGACCATATTAATAATATCGTTACACATGGTAGATTGGGGTTAAAGTCATTATCATTATGGTAGATTAGGGGATAGGATAGGAGGATAGGATATTTATGTTTATCCCCGTAAATGGGAAAACCAAGGGGGCTAACACACGGGCAATCGTCAGATCAACTCGCGCCCACCGCCGGGTTACCGGAGCTTTTACAGTGTGTTGTATTTGATAGATACGTTCCTTCAATTTGGTAGAACCCAGTAATCCGCTGGGTTCACGGACACAACCGACTAGCTAGTGACCAGTTTCGCACCTGCAACCTTTCGATTAAAAGGCGGCGCACTTAACCATTAGACCACCCGGCCGGGAGATTGGGGGGTTAAACTCATTATCACCATGGAAGATTGGGTTTAAAGTCATTATCATGGTAGATTGGGGTTAAAGTCATTATCATCATGGTAGATTGGGGTTAAAGTCATTTTCATCATGGTTGATTGGGGTTAAAGTCATTATCATCATGGTAGATTTGGGTTAAAGTCATTATCACCATGGAATATTGGGTTTAAAGTCATTATCACTATGATAGAATGGGGTTAAAGTCATTATCATCATGGGATATTGGGGTTAAAGTCATATTCAATATGGTAGATTGGGTTTAAAGTCATTATCATCCTGGTAGATTGGGGTTAAAGTCATAATTATCATGGTAGATTGGGGTTAAAGTAATTATCTACATGGTAAATTGGGGTTAAAGTCATTATCATTATGGTAGATTGGGTTTAAAGTTATTATCACGATGGTAGATTGGGGTTAAAGTCATTATCAGTATGATAGATTGGGGTTAAAGTCATTATCATTATGGTAGATTAGGTTTAAAGTCATAATCATTATGGTGGTTTTGGGTTAAAGTCATTGGCATCATGGTAGATTGGGGTTAAAGTCTTAATCATCATGGTAGATTGGGGTTAAAGTCATTATTATCATGATAAATTGGGGTTAAAGTCATTATCTTCGTGGTAGATTGGGTTTAAAGTCATCTCCAATGATTAAAGTCGATAACTAATAACGATACCAAAAAAGAAGACAATCACCACGGAACAAACGATCAATTAACGGGTCATCAACCCAAACAACTTAAGAGTTAAAAACTACAATTCTAAAATCAGAAACTGGACTCGACGTATTGACGAGTTCCATAACATCTTTATATAAACATAATATTTATGTCATTGCACATTTTCACGTTGTACGGGATCCCAGCAAGTTTCTACACTTTGTTTTAACCTTCAAACTAAACTATCAGATAATCATTGCTGATAAACCTTTTACTACAACCACACACATAAGCAAATCAATAATTATTAAATACGATTCCGCTCACGCTTTTACTGTGCTGTCGAAATCCCAGCAAGGAACACGGGATACTAGTTTCGACTCCACCTATGTCCGTTCTCCTCGATTCCCTACTCCGCAAAATCTGGTTTTCAGGTTTTCTGAAGATTTTGATTTAATTATAATAAGTGTTAATTAAAACATTCTCTCCAGCCTCATGTTTACACTTTGTACAGGGAATCCCAATAAAGGTCAAGGAGTACTCGCTTCTCAAACGAGGGTTAATTCTGCTTTTCTTTTCTGATAATTTATTATTTTCCTTATGATTTAAAGATTGTGCAAAGAATTTATGGTGCATCATGTTCGATTTTACACAGGGTTAATATGTTATTTAAAACACGTTTTAACATGTACGTTTAAATTTAAGTTACAATTATTATCTTCGGTACTATCTAACCCTTTTTACAGGAGTCGTCGACTACTTGCTTGTCACAACCGCTTCGTGTTTGATCGTTTCCACGGTTGATTAAATAGTTTCTGCATTATGGAACTTGTTAATATCAACATAAATTGTTGATTATCAGGATGTTTTTATTATTTCATTATTTAAACATAAATTTGAAAATGTTTTAGTGACAAATATACCTCATAATAATAATGTTATAACTAAATGTTGGTTATTTGTAGTTACGTAGGAACAAAAAAATGTACCTGGACCGCAACGGTAACGCGCCAACCCATTAAGGTGGTTATCAATTATGTACACAATACTACGGCGTAACATAAATCGACCCGTCTTACCTTTTTGCTTTTCACACGAAACACCAGCGAGGACAACAGATCGCCTCCACAAGTCCCTTCTGCTGCTTAAATAGTTTTCCACGCAAAAGATCTTCGTTGCAAATAAGTTACAAATATGTATTTTATCTTAAGAATTAGTCAACGGTTAGATTGTTTTTGCCTTTCGTACTACTTGTGTTGCACAATACGTCTAATCCAGGTAATGAATGGCTGAATGAGATGCTGCCATTTATAACACAGAAACGCGCAAACAACCTTATTGTTGCCTTTTTCTCCTTTAGCCCTAAAGTTGACCGCATAACTGATAAGCAACGATTCGCATTTTAATCGCTGTGTTTGAACAAAGCTATTATGTCCGGCCGGTCGGTCCAGCGGTTAACGCGTCGCCTTTTAATCGATAGGTTGCATGTGCGAAAATGTTCGCTAGCTATCCTATCCTATCTTATTAATGGTTTAACAAATATTCCTCCTCCAATTAGACCGATTTTAAATTAGACCTATTGTCATAAAAACACAACTTACATTGATGGTGGTCGATATACCACCTTGTTTAGCTGTTGCCTAACCCTCTAATAAATATGATATTGTCGATCATACGATCTGCGAGTTCGCGTGTATAGAAGATGTTTAAATGTCGGTTTAATCAGCTGTGGGAATGATGCTCGTACATGAATGGTCGGCAATACCGCGTGTTTTCTGAAGATTGTTTGATTATCACCAGTTGTTAAATTCATTTCATTACTTTACAGTTGTTTTTTTCATAAGTAAGTTAATAACTTACTTACTCAGCTTTCTTTGTGGAACAGGACATACTCAAGGTATTTATTATTTTAACTTTAATAAAATCGACATACGTTGCAAGCTGCAACACAATGTTTTAATAATATTCTTCATACAGATTTAATCGATTGTTCTCAGGCTTCGTACTCAGGCTTCGTAACTTCCATGTTCCCAATCACATCGCAAACACCGATTTTATTAAAGTTTCATTGTCCAGTGATCCAGGCTGGACTGGCGCCTTGGTGCGCTGAAAATAGTAGTCTACAAACGTGGGCGAAAGACGGTGGGGTCATCTCACCGTGTCAAAAGGGTTTCGTTCCAGTGGAAGGCG
This sequence comes from Ciona savignyi, assembly GCA_000149265.1. Lineage (NCBI taxonomy): Eukaryota > Metazoa > Chordata > Ascidiacea > Phlebobranchia > Cionidae > Ciona > Ciona savignyi. Next base: position 324,937 of record CH002022.1, read on the forward strand.
TGTTCGAGCATGTGTTCGTGTTGGACTCCGTGATTTCGGAGGCCAAGATGCGACGGCAAAATCTACTTGCTGTCTTTCTTGACGTCCGGAACGCGTTTGGATCCGTCCGGCACGATACCATGTTTGAGGTTCTCGAGCACTTTGAAGCCCCGACGTACCTCGTTGACGCGATCCGGGACGTCTACTCCGGAACCTCGTGCCGAATTAGAACCTCGGCGGGGACTACGGAGGAGATACCCTGCGGTCGTGGGGTCCTGCAGGGTTGTCCCTTGTCCGGTATTCTTTTCAACCTGGTAATGGGAGTCCTAGTCGTTGGGCTGAGTGCAGGGAACGATGGCTACCGAATGGCCTGCGCTGACGGCAAGCTCATTCAGGTCCTGGCATACGCTGACGATCTGGTAGTAGTGACGAAAGACCGTGACCAGATGTTGCGTCAGCTTGCGGTGTGTGAGCGCTTCGGTCGTTGGGCCGGCCTGCGATTCAACCAGGCGAAGTGCGGATTGATCGGCTGGAAGGTGTTGCGTGGCGGAAAACGAGTTCCGCTAGGCGGTGATCCACTTCTCTTAGACGGAGTGGAGATCCCCCAGTTAGGGCCCGACGAACACTACAAGTACCTGGGCGCCCACTTCACGGCCAGGCTCCAGCGGCTGTTTAAGTCGTTTCTCACACCGCATCAAAAGCTGATTGCCCTGAAGCGCTTTCTCCTACCCAGTCTCAGTTTCCATCTTAGAGTCCGACCCCTTGCGCAGTCGGATCTGATCGCACTCGATCGACGTTTGCGCGAGTGTCTGAGGGTGGCGTTTCGCTTGACCAAGCCCTCCTGTCAGGCGGTGTTTCACACCCCGCAGGATTTGGGGGTCTGGGCGTACCGTGAACTTTCATAACTAGACGGTAGCCCATTGGAGATTCAAGCCATGTAATGAACGATCACCGGATCCACTCGTCGCATGCGATCTCACGCCGTGCGCGTGAAGATCTATACGGCCAAGTTCGGTCGGCTCGACGATGTGTGGCCTTTGGACCGGGCGTGTTTTCTATCCGGTGAACCGGTCAACGGAACCGTTACTCGAAAGCCTGGCATAAACCTGCCTTCGGACTTGTGGACTCGGATCCGCATCTCTAGTCGGCAGTTAGGTGCCTCGTGGAGCGAGGACCTCCTTGGTGGGTGGTTCCACCGTCAGGTTCGGTAATGTCCTCATTACCGGCCAGAGTCGTCGAAAACTCGTCCAGTGTCTCCACGTGCACTGCCAGCGCGCGTGGCGACAGCGGTGGGAGTCTCACCCTAACCAGGTTAAGACGACCTCCGCGCACATGGCGTATTTATTTGCGCTGAAAGCACGCTTGAATCTCCTTCCGACAAGGAAGGCACTTGCTCTTTACAACAGGGATCAGCACATTTCGACATCGTGCCGCTGTTGTGGGGCAGAATTTGAGACTCTCCCGCACGTGCTGAATCGGTGCCCGAGCTCGATGAACTTGATGACGGAGCGGCACGATTCGGTACTGCGGGAGATCCTTAGACATGTTGATCGGACCCGCTCCCCCCGTGATCTCGATCGATCGAACGGTGCCAGAACACATGGCGGCCAGTAGCTAGTCTCTGAGGCCCGACATCGTAGCTCGTCGGGCCGACGGCTCAGTCGTGGTCGCCGTCGTGGCCTGCCCGTTCGATTTGAAAGAGAACCTTGATGAGGCGGTGAAACGGAAATTAACAAAGTACAACGAACTGTGTTGCAACATCGGTTCCTCCACCGAGAAACCGGTGGAGTGCCACGCACTAGTCGTGGGCTCCTTGGGGAGCCTCTCGGAGAGTCTCGCCACCTCTCTCCAGGCTTTGGGTATAACCGGTTTGATCCGCTGCTCTAGGCTAGTCAAGAAATTGGCTACGCTATCGAGGGGATCCAGCAGATCTTGCGCTCATGGGGTGCCGCAGCCCGGGCAGCGTCGGCGAGGTCAGGAACCGCTCCACCCGTTCTTGACTGACGGGTTTCTTCTGGTGTCGACACCCCCCAGTCGTGTACCCCCCATAGATAAGACGACGCATCAACCTCAGTGTTCCTCCAAAGCCGGTCGGGAAAGACGTTCCAGATAAAGTTGGGAGGGTCAGGAAGACCTTAAAAAGGAACTGCATGAATGCACGACGCGGGCGGGGACGGAATTACTATCAAAACAACAGATCACAGCCTCCACTATTATCGATCACAGCAGTGTTGATTTCATTGAAGTGCCCCCATTAAATGCACGAGTCCCCGCCCGAACAAAAATAACAATATGCGCACAAAATCACACAAAAAAGCACACGCAAAAGCGCAACCACAAAAGCGCAAGCACAAATGCGTCACAATTAATCCACCACTAGACCCTCCCAAAGCATGATATTTTTATGCGACGGGCTTTTACTTTTAAAAAAATCAATTTTAATATGTAAATATGCCTAAATTTTAAAGAATGGCACGAATATTTTTATAATGACCCACAGAATTTTATAAATATTTTTGTATCCCACACACAGATTTTGTAACTATTTTTATATATAATTTTATATTTGTCACACACAGATTTTATAACTATTTATATATATATATTTTATAAATAGTTTTATATTTTTTCCCGCCAGCCGCCAACTTTTTGCCTTTCCCGACCGGTTTAGACGCCATGCTTTTACATTATAACAATTGAATTAAGTCGCGGAGGTGCGCTGAAGGAGGCGTTCAACCAAGTATTCTCCCTATCTCTCCAATGCAAACTGACCTCACAAAAACGGCTGTCACTCAAAATCCTGAAATAGGAAGTCTTAGATTTTTCACCATTTAAAATTGAAGCTTGGATCTGCAACCTAAACTCAAAACCCTACAAAATTTTGTTTAAAAATTTTAAGCCCATACCCCTATGTACATCGGCAACTTTTTCCCAACTAAACAGCTAGCAGATGCACAATCAACATCTTTATTTCACAAAGCACTGCTCCACGATTACAAAACTTTACAAGCTAAACGAGAACACTGGCGCGCAGCCTAGCACATGCTGCTTTCAAGCAAACAAACGTTGGGGAATCACCACCATTGTTACTCAGCAAAACACTCGTTTGAAAACAATGACTCATGGAGGGTACCACTCGTCACATCCTGCCGTTCATAGAGGTCTTAATTGGTTATACGCCATCTGAAGTTGCTTTGTATCGTCTTTTTACCCACATATTGTACCATTGTTAACCCTGTATATGTATACCCTACGTACACGACTGACGACGTGCTTTATTAAAACTGCACGCACAATGCACGGCGCAAAACAGACGATAACAGGGAAACAAGTCAAGTCAAAAAGCAAAAGGTTGCTATTTCAGGATAGAGCCCCATTTAATGGAATGTTGTGTAATCTTATTTTTCTTCTTCGCTATTTCAAATTCTGACGTTTGAATTTTCATACATTCTTTAACAAAGGCAGCAATCTTAGGTAAGCAGTTTAAAACACGTGATCGATATATACAAAAACGAGCACAAAGTAAAAGGCAGCAAATAAGAGGGTTATTTTCTATTCCAAATAAAAAATGTTCCATGCGACATAAAAAAGGAATTCTAAGTTTAGAACTTATCCAATCTACAACATCGTTCCAAAAAAGCTTCGTAACAGGGCATTCACAAAACAAGTGGATTAAATTTTCAGTAGAGTTATTACAAAATTCACATTGGCTCGAGTCGACGATACCAAATTCAAAAAGTTTGTCATTGGTTACGATTGCGTGGTTGTTTAGTTTTATTTGAAAAGATCTTAATCTGGTTTCAACAGTGCAAAAGTAATTTCTTAAGTGAACATTATTCCAGTCAATGTGTGTTGCGAGTATGACCTCCCATTTGTGTTGTTGTTTTGTTGTCCGTTCGCAAACTACCCCATTTATCGCTTTATATAGCGTTTGCGTTGTCTGAGTTTTGATCGAGGAAACAAAGTCCATAACACGTTCGTGATAGTCGGTTTTTGTTGGACTTTGAGGGTCATCGACGTCCCAAGAGTTGGGGATTGCTCGAATAAGTTCATTGTAATGGTACTAATCCAAATTGTATGTCGGGATTTTGTACTCGTTTGTTATTTCATTATAACTTCTGTATCTATTCGAGTCATCAAGGAGGTGGTGATAAGACAGGACTCCATGTGCCGCAAATCGCTCAATGAGACAGACTCGTTTTTTTGTTTTAATATTGGTGTTCAGCCACAGAGCTCGCGGATCGGCTTGATAACTCGTAGAGAGTTCCTTCTTGAACATTTGTCTGAGTGCATTTACCGTCTTGTGTAATGCCCGGATCGGATATACTTTTTTAAGTTCAGCCGACGAGTCACGGATATCAGACTGTAACGCGGTGCTTAAAATATTTTGTGTTTGCGTAAATACTTTCGATGTATTTCCACGGGGCACTATATTCCTCATCTACAAGTTGGTTTATCCAACGCAAGTTTAAAGAAAGTATGTATACATCCAGGTTTACCATGTTAGGTCCGCCATCTGCTATTCCGCTACACATTTTTGTTCGGTTGATGGGTTCCCATTTTGATTTCCAGATGAAGCGAAATAGTTTAGTCTTAAGTTTTGTGAGGAACTGGATCGGTGGAGGAGAAGGTAACATAAATATTTTGTAGGTGAGCATTGGTAAAATGAGTGACTTAATTACTGTAATTTTTCCAAGTAGAGTGAGAGATCGCCCGGACCACATATTAAGCCTTGTAGAGATTCTGTTTAGCAAGGGAGATAGATTCAGTTCAGACATTTTTTTACCGCTGGTGTAGGATTTAACAGGGGCGAAGCCCTTCCCTACGTTACCAACCCTGTGTTGGCGAATTTTACCTGCTCCACGCACTTGACCAGTGATTGCTCTATCTTCTGTGTTTGAAACAAACCACCCTTCTGTGATGTCTTTTAATTGCGCTAACATAGACAGAATTTCTAAACACATACAAACATAGCAGCATAGATACAATTTCTGGGTTGGCTTTGTGCGATCCAGAACAGCTAAATCAATAACAACCTTCTACCACGTAGTAAGAACAGAAAAGGCCGAAATTACTATGACCTTTAAGATTGGCAGCGACGACGTGACGCTTCATTGGGCACACAGAAATCGGGAATTTAGGTACTTGGGATTGGCTCTTAACCCTTTAGAAACGATAAGACCAAATTTGGCTTTTTTGACATGTGCTCATTCAAAATAAAAAATCTCCAAAATTTCTTATCCAAACTGCTAAAGTTTGGTCTCTTTGGAAAGCTATATGATATATCTTTTGAAAAATACCAAAATAAACATAACTTTGCATTTGAAATTTTTAAGTAAAGTTTAGTTGAATTTTTTCTACTTTTTTTGGTCTAATTTTGAGGGGGAAGTCTCACAAAAAAACGTTTTTTGCTAATACTACGCCCAAAATGTGCGTTTCATTTAATGTCTCTATGGCAGTAGAATCAGTTTCGCTTCTTGGGATGTCCCGGATGTGATCTTACCTGTTTTTTTTTACAATTTGGGGGGGTTGTGAGTATCTTTATAGTTATAGTCGCAATTTGGTTCAAACACTTCATTTATAGTTTATTTCAAAGAAAATTAGTAAGAAAAAGAAATGTGGACTTTATAGTAATCTAAATTTCTATTCTAACATTTCTTATAATAAAAAAAACGAAAAAAAAACTTTTGGATGGGTGGACCTGTAACATGAAATTAGTGACGTAATATTATTTTGATGACGTCATAAAACCAAAAGTATAATATAATTGTAGGAAATTTGTTTTTGAGTAACTTTGTAAAAGTAAGTTAGACTCTATTGTAAACAAATCAAAAACTACAACATTGTACAAGAAAGAATATGACGTGGACGCCAAGATAGTGACGTCATCAAAAAATAAAAATTTTAGAAATTTTGGAAATTTTATTTCGAACAACTCTAGTGTTGAACATTTTGCTCTAACTATAACACGAGAGGCGCTAAAGAACTACAAAGCGGACTCGGTCAAAACACGCAAACTGCGCAAAAACAATCTCGTTTCTAAAGGGTTAAAATGACCGTAACAGCTGGCGTTGATTGGTATTAAGATACCCAGATATCTGACGTGATCTGCTGGCCACGTTAGACCTTCAGACAGCATTGGTTTGCACAAGCAGTCCCGTTTTGTACCAACGTAGAAAGCATTGGATTTTGCGATGTTTACTTTGGTCCCAGCCATTTTCCCGAATTCGTCTATAATTTTAAAGATTTGGGCAAAGTCACATTGGTCGCCTTTAGTATAAATGGTTGCATCATCAGCCAGTAGTGACAGTTTAATTTCTTTTTCCCCACATTTAATACCCCTAAACGGGGAGGAGCGTAGCTTTATTGCCATAATTTCTATTGCTAGAGTAAAAAGTGTCGGGGATAGCGGGTCTCCTTGTCTGACACCTCTCCGAATCGGGAAGTATTTGGAAAAATGTTCGTTGTTAATTACTGAACAGCTAGGATTGGCGTAAATGGTTGTTACCCACTGTATTATGCGGTCTCCAAAACCATACGCTTTTAGTACTTCATTTAAAAAGCTCCAACTGAGTGTATCAAATGCCTTAAACATATCAACCGAGATGATTGTTCCAGGAAGATTTTCTGTGTCGCAGTAGTCTATCATATTGAATATCAGCCGTAGATTGTTTCCTATGTAGCGACCGTTCATAAAACCGTTCTGATGGTTGCAGATCAGTATGTCAAGAAATGTTTTTAGTCTATTATTAATAACTTTTGCTATGATTTTATAATCAGCGTTCAAGAGTGTGATTGGACGGTAATTTGTGACAAGGCATGGGTCTTTCTCCTTTTTTAAAATAAGAGTTATAATTCCTTGAGCCTGGGTACCGGAGAGTGAACCTTGACTTTCCGTGTATCTGATGGAATCCATAATTACTCGGCGTAGTGACGGCCACATTACTTTGTAAAACTCTATCGAAAATCCATCATTACCAGGACTTCTATTATTTGACATTGAGTTGATAGCGACAAGACATTCTTCTTCGGTAATTTCAGATTCTAAAGTACCCGCTTGGTCCTCGCTAAGGCGTAGTACATTAAGGGACGCTAAATGTGTTGCCGTTGCATCGGGTGGTTTACAGGTTAAGTCTTCCTTATAGAGTGTGGTATAAAATGCAGTAATTTCGTTCAATATATCTGCTTGGTTGGTTAAAATTGCGTCGTCGGTTTTCAGTCGAGAAATCGTTCCTTTTTCACCGTGTATTTTTTCAAGGTTAAGGAAATATTTAGTACATTTCTCTCCACTTTCGACCCACCGGGTTCGACTTCTTATGATAGCGCCTGCAGTTCTTTTATCAACGTGGGCGCTTAGCTCATTTTTATGGACATTTAGGTTTTCTAAAAGATCGGGCTTGGGGGAATTACCCTCCGAAGCTATTTTCAGCTCTATAGTTTGAATAGCTGTTTCTAATTGTTTTTGAACAGCTTCGTGTTTTCGGCGCTGCTCGGTGCAAAACTTAATCGTGATACCCCTGATGTGGCATTTTAAAGCGTCCCATCTTAAGTTTGGGTTGACCAAGAGAGGAGGGTTGTTTCTGCAAAAGTCGCTTACTGCTTCCATAATTGTTTGAATGTAACGAGGGTTTGAAAGGACAGAAACATTTAACTTCCAGTATCCTCTTCCGCGTGTTGTAGGTTTTAGAGATAGACCCATGGTAACAATACTATGGTCGGCGAGACTTAATGCTTGGCATGATGATTGCCTTGCGTAGCTTGGAGGTTAGCGTTTAAGATATTAAAAAGAAATCAATTCTACTCGCGGCGTACGGGTTCGTTTGAATACGCGAAAAGGATTTTACGTTTCCGTTAGCAGTTCTGAATGCGTCGACCAGTCCAAGTACCCTCCTGTTTAACGCAACGACCTCCGTTGCGTTTTTATTGGTATTATTTTGAGTATTTCTGTCAAGTTTGGGGTCGAGTGTTAAATTAAAATTCCCGCCTATAACTGTATCTCGCGGGTATTGTATGTCGTTGATTATTTTGAAAACGTTTGTGAAGAATGCGGGATTATCTTGATTTGGACCATAAAGATTTACCACCGACAGAGCGAGCTCATTAAGCTTAAGATCGATGATTAAATATCGTCCAAGTGGATCTGCATTACAACTGGTGATCTGGTACGACAGTTGTTTGTCAAATAATACCGCCACCCCACGACTTTTGGTGGTACCATGAGCCCAAATTATTTCGCCTTTCCATTCTAGTTCCCAAAGTTTTTCTACGTCGCTAGAGCCATGTGTTTCTTGTAAAAAAAATAGCATATTTCTTAAGCTTTAAGAAATTAAAAATGGGATTTTCGTTTCTGGTTGTTTCTAAGGCCCGCAACGTTGTATGAAGCTATGCTTAAAGCCATGATAAATAATAAAAATAAAAAAGTTTCATAAATTATCGTTCTATCACATTACCAATATAAATAAATCATATTTTAACACCAACAATTTTATATCACATTCGTATTCATAACCACATTTGCATTTAAACGGTTGGTCGGGTGGTATTTCTTTTACATATCTTTTTCCGCAGTTACAATGTATAAATCTATGATTGCAACTCATGTTTTCACATGGCTTACTAAGTTCTTTATTTAGAAAATAATTTTTTCGTCCACATTTACAGTCAGTACAGTAGCTTTCGCAGCCTGGGCACTGCAAAGTTTCCATCAGCTAATTGCAATGTCGGTTGATACGTGTTGCAGCATGGCATCAATCTTACTTCTTCTTCACAGGCAGGACAGCGCGTTGACTTTTGGTCGCTGGGCACCAAAAACAGTTCGTTGGCCGTGCAGCACGTTCTTGCTATGTTGAACTCTTCGTTGCAAACTCAGCAGAAATATTTTCCGCTTTCCTCTACCACCAGTCTCTCCGTGTTGCATGTTCTGCAGTTAACAGGAATTTTGTTTTCACCTAAGCTTATTGTTTTGGTTTTCGTTTGGCTTATGTTGTCCGGGCTAGAAAGAGGCCTTTTGTTTCTGATTGGTATGTTTGTTCTTTGCTTTGCTATTTCTGTTTCTCCTTCAGGGTCTCCCGCGTGCTCATCTAGCGCTGGTGTTTTGGGCGCTGCGAGACTGCTGCAGGACGCTGCAGGCAAGCGGTTTTTGACGTCACCAGACTGGACTTGAGGGGAGGGCAGCAACCGCGGATGGTCTGATTGCTGCGGATGAATATTTGATATGGATTGGGCGTTGCTTGATGTACGGTCGTTTACATATTGCTTGTCCAGGTGTTGTATTTTAGGAAAATCTTCTTTTTTCTTCGCACAATTTGTTTGTGTATGGCCGGTTTGTTTGCAATATCGGCATGTTGCTTGTTGTCCCTTATACGTCACGAATATTTCTATATTTTTAACGTTGACGTAGCTCGGTATTGGGTTCGCTGCCACGTCTTGTCTTTTCATTGTAATAAACCTCATGCCTGATTTTAAGCCATCTTTGTCTAATCGTGGGGTTATTTTAACAACTTTTCCAAAATGGCTTTCGAATGCCTGCACCAACGCGCTGTCAGGGAAAGGAATTGGGATCCAACCAACCGCGATATTAATCGTTTCTGACTCATAAAGCCTGACACTGTAGAGATCAGATACCGTCGCCAAAATATCGGCGAGTTCCATTGCGTTGCTTCGTGAAGTACAGGTTATATCGAATTTATTCCCTTTTATTTCTGCGACACCTTCCAGTTTCGCTTTTGGGTACTTAATATCTTTTAAAATCTTCAAAATATCGTCTCTTTTTAGGAGCTGCTTCGTTCTGAAAGTAAGGCAGTTCGGCCTTGTGTAGGCATTAGCGTTAACTTTAGCGCTCGCCACTTCGGCAAAGCTGGCCTTTTGTGCCATTGTTGCACCATTGCCTGCAGCCAGTTCCATGCGTCCTGTTGGCAGGACGACACGACGTGAATGAACCCGTCCTCTTCCGCCCCGCTGTTGAGCATCGGTGACGGTCCGGCCATCGTGCGGACGTCTTGGTTAAGATAAAATACACGCCGTCCGCGCCACTGAGTAGCATTATATTTTAAAAAAAAATTTAACCCACAAAGTCCCCTATGAAATTAACACTTCCCCGGGTTGGCCCTTGTAAACCAATTCTGTTCAGAGATAATCAGTTTTAAATTCTATCCTTTGCCCCACACCCCTTTTGCCCCGACCCTAGTCCTGGTCGGACTGTCTCACGGCCCCTGGCAAAATTACACCTTGCAGAAAGTCGATCAACTCCTTCCTCCCGTTGAGGACGCGGCCTGGTCACCCCAATCCCATCCGACCAGGCCATACCTCCTCTTCTGATGTTTTCTTCAACAAAATTTCTTTCTAATTTGTCTACTTTTCTAAAGTCACACACATTTTTTATATATATATTTTTAATTTTTAATTTTCAAAATAGCGGGTTTTTAGCGTGTGTGACTCGGGAGGGCGTGCCACCCTGTAGTCCAGTGGATGTATACCTGTAAAACAACACGCTAACTAATATCCAATTTATTTGATAACCCGGTAGCCCTTAGAGGGCGGAAGTTACCGCACTTGAAGTGCTGGCGAATTTTATCGCATCGTTTTATACCGCTGTGGTGTTGCGTGGTTGATGCGAATAAAAGTACTTTAACATAACAAAATGCAAGTTTTGATATTATTTTTTTTTTCGTGCCACCGAACACACATGGATTATTGACAGCCAAGTGTCAATCTTATGTTACGTCACTGAGATCGTTCTAATATAGGAATATTATACCAACAACACGAGGCGACATTAATGACATAAACTACTTAATAGCGTGAAATAAAATGCTTTGGTGAAACCAAACGGAATTTTCTACTTATATGTAAACCACCAAATCTATAGTGTTAGTTCATATTCACGTATTTCTAGTTTCGACTTGTTTTGTCATCTTTAGGTCACTTAAATAGAATAAACAGATTTTTAGGGAATATAACCGCAGAAGAAACAGATTACTGATTGGCGGACACGGATACTTAATCTAATTATATGCAACGTGCATACATTACCATTGGCTCTTGCGTTTGTATGGATTTCAGGTTCTCCTTCATATGTTGTGTTTCAAATCTAAAATTATTAATATTATTTTACTTGTAATGTGGTCAAATGCGCCTGCAAGAATCTTGCGGCCAATATAACCCAGATGCTATTTTTAAAAAACTTTAAATCTGCGGCTATATAGGGTCGTTTAAATGAACTATAAACATAATAAGCACCTAGAAATGTTGTAAATAAAGACATTCTTTAATGTAAACTGTGATATGAAGAACTTTCAAAGTATAGTCATCATTCAAATACTTAATTTTATGCGTTTATAATTTTATATGATTTTTTACCATGCTAAGTTTCAATCTCGTGATGGGTGTCTAAGATCTTGACTAAGGCCGATCATTTCTATGTATTAATGGCATATCTATCGTTCGCGTTAACCATTCGACCACACGACCGTATTATTACGATGCGTTGCTAAAGAATCGCAGTTGCATGCTTTGGCGACATCAAGCGGATACCTTACAGCTACGGCCAAACTTGGCCATCTAAGTATTTACGATTACTCAACCGGATTAATTTCTTTATATTGTATTTTTTCATTTTAAATTTCTGGCTATACCTACGCTTAATAATTAATATGAATATAGAAGTGTTTTAACGACTGTTCTGATTTGAATAAGGCAAGAATTTCCTTAAGTGGTTATCTGCCGAATAGCAAATAGAATTTCTGTCCATTTTGGATTACTGTCATCTATCGTATTCCTTTGGATATATTTGGATATACTTCCCTCTTGTTGGCAAGAAGACCGCAAACAAAAGGTAAAATATCTAACTGCCTTGCTTTAAAATTTCTGTAGATAACTCCCCATTTTTGTCTTTTTTCGTTAAAACCAGCCGCACAGCCTTTTTTCGTGGCGTACGGCGAACTAGACCACACCCCTTTTTTTGTATCACGTGTGTTTTTTGGTGTAAGATATTATCTCTGTTTGCCACGTGTACAAACGCACGTGCAACACTGGTAATATCTTAACAAGTGTGTTTTCTTTACTTCTACCCAGCAGCAATAATATAGTGTTTCCACGTCTCTCAGTCCAAAAAGACCTGGAAACACTGTTAATTGCTTACCCGCTGATAACCTCCGCCTTTGTGTAAATTCCCTCCCACTCCGCCTTCTCCTCTTTTCTCTTTATTAAGAGAAAATCTGAGCCAATAACTCCTTGTGATAGCGTTCTAGTAAATGACCAGCGCATTAAGTGGGTTTCCTGGAAAGAACCTAAATCAATAACATAAATACCTGCACAAAATCAACATAAAAGCATAATATAAAACACACGGACTTACCGCAAGCCAAAGAATGATGAGCTCCGACTACATCCCCGAGATTGAAGGAACATTGGACCGTTCGGTTGTTTTCCAGCTAACCGGGACAGTTGAGCACATGAGCGTTAGTTCGTTCATGGAGCTTTTTGCAGAAGGTGCTCCTCTTGCAGGGATATCTGAAATAGTGGAAAGTGTCATTTTGGAAAACTTTAAGGACGCAACTTTTCTGGTAACGCTTAAAAACCCAAGCGAAACTC
>CH002022.1:346716-370370 GCA_000149265.1 Ciona savignyi
ATTCATCGTTTTAAGATATCGTTTTAAGCAGAATATAATATCGTTTTAAGCAGAATTTTAGTCCACATTTGACGATTTATACCCCTAAATTCACAAGTTGCAAGAAAGAGCATATCACAATAAAGCTCATTATAACATTTTAATAAGTTTAAAAAAAATTTTGGTAGCATAAAAAAGTAGTTTTGTACTTTTAAAAACAACAAAAGTAGTTTGACACTTTTGGAAACACAAAAAGTAGTTTATTTATTGAAAATCCTAGTCCAAACATAACTCTGTACCAGGATACGGTCGGAATGAGGGTGATCGGAACTTGTGTGGGGGGTTGGACTTAACTCTGCTCGATAACTCCAGTTCAAACTTATTTTCAATATCAAGGAGAGGTTTTCCTGGGAGTACGTTGAAGTAAGTTAATAAGCCTTGTGGGTTTGTGTGTCAACTTACAGTTGGAAGGTTGAAAGTTGAAAACTAGTCGATAGCTAGTCGGTTGTGTATTTGGCAAGTAACTGAGCAGGCATCGCCTGAACACAGTGGATTAATGGGTTTTTCTAAATTAAAGGATCATCTTAATCATATACAACACACTAAAACAGCTCCAGTAACATTATGGTGGGCACAAAATCTGACATTTTAAATATTTTTTTATTTGCTTATTAAATTGCAAACCATTGTTTTTGTTTTGCCATCTAATTCTGTTCCTATGCCATAATGTGTTCTATTTATTGGTAGGTGTGATTTAATTTTTAATATGCATTCAAGATATATATACTTCACCCTGATTAACATGCTTAGTATATCAATAAATTGAATTTGTAATATCATTGCCTAGAGAGCACACAGAAACTCCCCTCACAAACACAGAATCATAACTCATTTTAAACTTCCCATTGTATTTTCCTGCTTTGTTTATTGTTCTTTCACCCAGGCCTTTGATGCCAAGAATCGGAGAATACAATGGAATAACCATGCCAAGCTATGGGATGAATAGACAGTGTTTCCAGGTATAACTGATCATTTGGTGTTTCATACATTGTGTGGCAACATAAGTCCTGGTGAACTATTGCGGAAAGAGGAAGATTATTCCCCTGTTGTGTGCCTTGAATTATATCACATTTCCCGATTAATTGTACTAAATTAGCGCAACAAATTGCACAAATATATACAAAACACTGCCTAATGGACCACTGCAATATGGGTTTGGAACTAAACCTGGTAAAATAAATATATGAGTGCAGTCTTACAAAGTTGTTCATAAATAAGTTGTTCATATTTTTCCTGGAGGGTAGGGTGGATGAGCATTTTAACATGGATATTCATCAAAATAAATTGTCTTCTCCTAATGTTGTGTATTGTATATCATTAACATGGGAGTTTAAACATTAAGTTTCCAAAAAGAATAAAAGTTTACATTGAAAGTACATTGAGATGCTTATTAAAATGCTTAATTTGCCCAAGTCTCTGTAACTTTACCCCGTCGGTTTCACGTAGGTATTACTTTAACCCTATACTTCAACGCAGGTGTATACAAAGGATGGAATGAACAATCTCTTGAATTCAAAGTCACGCCGGTCGAAACTCACTCAAATGGGCAACGGGAAATACGTCAACAAACATGGAATTACACTTTTTGGACCTTTTTGGACCTTTTTGGCCAAGTGGGTTCGGACCGGTTTGCCAATGCCCTGAGTAAGTCTTGTAATTAAAACATAACTCTGGTCAAAAGCTGTTTTTTTCTTTTGTTAATTAAACAATGCTTTTCTTAAGATTAAATGTTTAATTAAAAAAGCCAATTTAAGTTGAAAAAACATGTTTTTTTATTTTTCTTCTCTAAACATTATTTTAAGGATAAACAATTAAAATATATAACAAAAATTGTAAACGAAAAAAGTGCAAATATCTTATGATACCAAAATAAAATAAAAGAAAACATTTTTGAAAAGAATCAAAAAAATAAAACTGAGCTAAAATTGAACTGAAATTTTATTTAACAGATTTCTTGTGTGTTGTCCTAAGAATGAATTATACGGAGAAGCCTTCGGTAAGTAATAGGAACAATATATATTCTTAAATGTTACTGTACATGCTTAACAAAGATTGCCTGAACCCAATTGTTTAATAGTTTCTAATAAATTAAAGAAACATGTAAATCATACACAACGCACTGCAATAGCTCCGGTAACCCGGAGGTGCACGAGGTGATCTGACGATTGCCCGTGTTATAATACCTCCTCTTCCATTTACAAGGATAAAACACCACTTTCCCATCATAATTAATCTTTGAGTAAATAATAATATAAATCCTTCTTCCCACCTGCCAAGATACAAATGTCACTTCTATCCAGTGAAACCCAAGTTACCCGATATCCGTGCCCTCGAAGAGATCCTACCTTCCCCGAGGTCTGATGCCACACCCCGCTCCATCAACAAACAGCCATCCACCAAACCGATGTGGCACGGCAAACCAGTTGTGTACGACAGCGAGCGATCCTCCAGGTCGCCTCCCCCCCACTCTGTGCCGTACGGGATGCCGGAGTCTCTCGTGTTCGAGTCCAGATTCGAATCGGGGAATCTGCGTCAAGTAAGAAGAATGTAAGTTCATTCTTTATGCATTTAATTTACTCCAGCCTGTTAGCTCAATTGGTAAAAGTGTCAGCATTTCCAGGTAATTGTAAGGTTGTGGGCTCAAAACCCACTGCTAGCTTGTCGATGGTATCCTTGACAAGTTACTTATCGCCTGAACTACAAGGCTTGCCGAACTTATTTATGATAACAGTTTGTTATAATTTTCTATTTTATATTTATATTGATTCCTGTGTGTGGTTTAATGAACATTAATCTAAGCCAGATGTCAAATTACCACATACAGTCTGGTTGTTGGTGCAATATTGCTATGCGTATGTAATTTCAACTCATTCTAGTTTACTGGATTAAGCTAATGACTACTAAGTGCCTTGCCCAAGCATACAGCCAGCATAAAGTGACCACGGTTAAGACCCACAGGATCAGAGGAACAAACCCTGTCCCCCTTCTTTGCGGCAGTAGGGTCGCACACCTAACCCCACGCTCTCTATGCAAAGCATTTTCCATCAATAAAAGTTGTTCATATGTTAATAGAGGTGAGAATGAGTATGAACTGGTGTTGAAAACGGACATGTACACCAACCGCCACACCCAATGGTATTACTTCAAAATACAACAAGCGAAACCAAACTGTGTCTACAAGTTCAGCATCATCAACTTTTTAAAGAAGGACAGTCTGTACAACTATGGTAAGGACAGATTAGTAAATGCAGCTACACATAGATCTGTTTACTTTTTCAGTTGGATCTGTTTACTTAGCATTTCTCCCCGTAGTTTAAAAAATAACCTTTTTCCCACGCTGCAATTCTTTTATCTTTTCCATATATCTTGCATTGGTTCATATGCTATAGATATAGGATTTAGCAGGTGAAGAAACTTTGGTAAAGGTTTGAACCATAGGTATTTTTAAAGTTGTATTTGTCAAGTTATTAAAGTTAATGCGGAGAATTGTATATTATATGTTACTTTGTTGTAATACAACCCATTAATTTACTGGGTCCAGGTCAAATTAGTGCTTTGACCGAGTTTACATTCGGTTAGCAAGTGAGAACCAATTACTGAAACATCTTGGTTATAAAGTTCAAATCCACAGCTTTCAAGTGCCATATTGTCAATGTCTCAAGTTGTTTTTCAATAACCTCTTTGCCACACAAACCACCTAAGTATATATACTCTCATATTGTCTAATTTCCGGTTTTGCAATAATATAATACAAACACTAAACCCTTCTTTGAAGTTTTACGTTACTTAGCATGCAATCACAGGAATACCTTCTGTATTCATACATCATAATGGGTAGAATTGTATGACAATATTAAAGGAATTTAATTAATGGTTTGATAAAAGAAGGTACTGGAGATTTATTAGCTATAAATAAATGATTTAATTTTCACAATAAAAACTATTTATTTGAACATATGGTAGCATCATATTTTATTACTATTGAAATATAACAAGGTCAGTATGAGCTAGGATAGGATAGGATAATCATGTTTATATTCATGAATGGGAAAACCAAGGAGGTTAACACACGGACAATCGTCAGATCACCTCGCGCCCACCTGTGGGTTTTTGCAGTGCGTTGTGTATGATGGACACGTTCCTTTAATTTTACCCATCAATCCGCTGGGTCCAGGCAATGTCCGTAAAGTGCCTTGCCCAAGGACACAACTGACTAGCCAGCAACCAGTTTCGTACCTGCAACCCCTCGCTGTGATTGACAGTTTTAATTCTCAGGAATGAAGCCCCTGATATATTCGGAACACCTTGCGATGGAGAAGGGTATAGGCTGGTACAGGGCGGGACACAATATCAGCTACACCTGCCTCAATAACCCACGGAATACCATCCTTTCATTAGACTTGCAATATTACTGTCTGAGGTTTGAGGTAATGTATTTTCATTGTTATTTATTCATAACTACCGTTCTACACTTAATTATTCCTTGTTTCAAATTGGTCTTGCAAAAAAGTATCAACCGAACATCATTCTCTACAAAATTAAAGAAAATTAAAGTTTTCAATTATATAAAACACACTGCAATAGCTCTGGTAACCCGACGGTGGGCGCGAGGTGATCTGACGATTGCCTGTGTGTTAACCCCCTTGGTTTTCCCATCACGGGGGTAAGCATGAATATCCCATTGAAGATTGCAAATTTAAATTCCCAGATGTCATTTGAGTGGGAAGAATGTGAGCAAGATAGCATCTACGTTGCCCACTGCTACCCATACACCTACTCCAATCTGATAAAGGACATCGATGCGATCATGTCGTGTCCGACCACATCAAGATATGTCAAGCGTGAGGTGTTATGCGAGACCCAAGCCGGCAATTCATGCTTCCTACTCACTGTAACCGACTTCCCGGACAAAGAGAAGCACAAATATAAGGATTTGCATCAGGTATTTTTGGCCTGCATTCCTGGTCCCAGTTCTTCCTAATACTATTGGATTTCTTCGATTATAATTTTAGCCGACTTGTTTATTTATTGATTAGATTGCTACTGAAGCGAGCGCTTAATAGATTTAATACTCATGCATAAGTAAAAGAAATAGAATAACACTCGCGTCTTTATCTCACATGGTGTTGTTTTCCATTTCGTCCGGCTCGTTGGTCTAACGGATAAGTGCGTCGCCCTTTAATGGAAAGGTTGCAGGTGCGAAGCTGGTCGCAGCTAGTCGGTGTTGTCCTTGGGCAAGGCACTTTACGGACATTGCCTGAGTCCAGCGGATTAATGGGTTCTACCAAATTGAAGCAACGTGTCCATCATATTCAACACACTGCAATAGCTCCAGTAACCCGACGACGGGCGCGAGTAAAACCTCGCGTGGCATTCCTGTTCGACCATCAGATGATTCTGTGCAAAAAGGATTTGCTCCGTCGTGACCTGCTTTACTACAAAGCCCGCATCGACCTTGACGCTGCCGAGGTTGCACCAATCGACCCAGAGTCGCCCAGGTCGTCCCACTCGGGGTCCGACTTCCATTCCTCATCAAGCTTAGGGTCGTGCCAGGGCTGGAAGGTGACAGACACCACGACGGGCGAGTCGGGACTCATGTACAGCAAGAACCTGGCAGGATCGCCAATTTGTTACAGAATTCCTATGGTTTCGCAGGACGCTGTCTTAACGGCCTACCGTGAGACCAATTACAAGGGCTTGCAACGTTTTTGCTTTATAAAAATACTCATAGTTACGAAACAAATATAAAACTAATAAAAACGATTAGCTATTAAAATCAAGTCCGCACAGTTTGAAAACCAAGAGAGAACTGATTTTTAGAAATATAAATTTGAAGACATCACGTTAATTTAGCACAGCACCGAACGTTGATTATTTGAATACCCCGAGAGATAAAAACGTGCGTGTAAAAATAAGCAAGCAAGATAAAAATGATTAAATGATTAAAAGGTGCAAAGGGTGTAAAGTACGTGTAAAATAAAAGGGGACAAACAAAAGGCGTAAAACAGTGTATTAAAATTGTATAAAATGGTGTTGTTAAGAGTGTATAAAAGGTGTACCTAAATGTGTAAAAGACATATTTAAGAGTGTATAAAATCATAACAAAACAAACGAGCCCCCGTGCGCGTTACACGAGGTGATCTGACGATTGCTGTGTGTTAACCCCCTTGGATATTAATAGTTTTGTGGCTCCCAATAATAATTTTTATTCTGTGAAATATCAAATAATACTTGTGATTGAGTTTATTTCGGTTATTCAATTCGAGTTCTAAAACCTCCATGACAGGTGCATGATACTGAATGATGTCATACTGTTTGTGTGATGTCATAATTTGTATTGTGATGTCATAATTGTTTGTGTGATGTCATACTGGTTGTGTAATGTCATAATTGTTTTTGTGATGTCATAATTGTTTTTGTGATGTCATAATTTATGTACAATATATGTCCATAATGTGAAAACCTTCTTCCAGCCCCCGATTTACGGCGAACATTGAGAGTCTACTTCATTAACTCAGCCGGGGCTGAAGAGGCGGGGCATGGGGCTGGGCTAACCTGGGAGTTTTACCAACAGTTGGTACGTACTGCGTTTGAACCTTCGCGGGGGTTGTTCAAGTTAACCGACGACGGGGATTTGTACCCCAACCCTTGTGCTGATGGGGTGGTCGAGAATATGAGTCAGCACTTCTTCTTTCTCGGCCGATTGTTAGGGAAGGTGAGTCAGTCAGCAAATTTTCACCATTGTTCAAAGATTCTTTTAATATTTTGTCAAATACACCTTGCATGTACTAACCCACCAAACCACATAGCTACCCATGTGTTGTAGCCAAACTATCCACCAAATGACCACAATCACCCAGGTGATATATGAAGGAATGAGGGTTGAGCTGCCATTGGCTGCTTTCTTTTTATGCAAATTACTTCGGCCGAAAAATGCTGATGTCGACATAAATCACCTTCAATCCCTCGACCCGGATTTTTACAGGTTTGCATCATTCATTGTTGAATAGTGTATAACAAGGTAGCAATAGATATAATGCAGGTTGAATACAATAATATTCCTTCCAATTCCCACCGTCCATAGAAACCTGATGTTCCTTCATTCGTACGAAGGCGATGTCACCGACCTCGATTTGAACTTCACGGTTGTCGATGATCATTTGGGGGTGACGCGGGTGACTGACCTCGTACCCGGTGGGTCAGATATCCAAGTCACCAACGACAACTGAGTCAGGTAAAATAGATATCTTATATAATATTAGATTCATAGATATCTTATATATTATAAGATTTATAGATATCTTATATATTGTGAGATTCATAGATATCTTATATATTACGAGATTCATAGATATCATGAGATTCATAGATATCTTATATATTGTGAGATTCATAGATATCTTATATATTGTGAGATTCATAGATATCTTATATATTGTGAGATTCATAGATATCTTATATATTACGAGATTCATAGATATCGTATATATTGTGAGATTCATGGATATCTTATATATCATGAGATTCATAGATAGCTTATATATTATGAGATTCATAGATATCTTGTATATTATGAGATTCATAGATATCTTATATATCATGAGATTCATAGATATCTTATATATTATGAGATTCATAGATAGCTTATATATTACGAGATTCATAGATATCATGAGATTCATAGATACCTTGTATATTGTGAGATTCATAGATATCTTATATATTATGAGATTTATAGATATCTTATATATCATGAGATTCATAGATATCTTATATATCATGAGATTCATAGATATCTTATATATCATGAGATTCATAGATATCTTATATATTATGAGATTCATAGATATCTTATATATTATGAAATTCATAGATATCTTGTATATTTTCTGGAGCTATTACAGTGTGTGAATGGTTGGTTCATTTATATCTTCGTGGGTGGGAAGCCAGGCTTTATCCACGGGTATCGTAAGACACCTCATGCTCACAGTCGAGTTGCTGGAGCTATTACAGTGTGTGGATGGTTGGTTCATTTACATTCTCGTGGGTGGGAAGCCAGGCTTTATCCACGGGTATCGTAAGACACCTCATGCCCACAGTCAAGTTGGTGGAGCTATTACAGTGTGTGGATGGTTGGTTCATTTATATCCTCGTGGGTGGGAAGCCAGGCTTTATTCACGGGTATCGTAAGACACCTCATGCTCACAATCGAGTTGCTGGAGCCATTACAGTGTGTGGATGGTTGGTTCATTTATATCTTCGTGGGTGGGAAGCCAGGCTTTATTCACGGGTATCGTAAGACACATCATGCCCACAGTCGAGTTGGTGGAGCTATTACAGTGTGTGGATGGTTGGTTCATTTATACCTCGTGGGTGGGAAGCCAGGCTTTATTCACGGGTATCGTAAGACACCTTATGCCCACAGTCGAGTTGATGGAGCTATTACAGTGTGTGGATGGTTGGTTCATTTATATCCTCGTGGATGGGAAGCCAGGCTTTATCCACGTGTATCGTAAGACACCTTATGTCCACAGTCGAGTTGATGGAGCTATTACAGTGTGTGGATGGTTGGTTCATTTATATCCTCGTGGGTGGGAAGCCAGGCTTTATTCACGGGTATCGTAAGACACCTTATGCTCACAGTCGAGTTGCTGGAGTTATTACAGTGTGTGGATGGTTGGTTCATTTATATCCTCGTGGATGGGAAGCCAGGCTTTATCCACGTGTATCGTAAGACACCTTATGCCCACAGTCGAGTTGATGGAGCTATTACAGTGTGTGGATGGTTGGTTCATTTATATCTTCGTGGGTGGGAAGCCAGGCTTTATTCACGGGTATCGTAAGACACATCATGCCCACAGTCGAGTTGGTGGAGCTATTACAGTGTGTGGATGGTTGGTTCATTTATATCTTCGTGGGTGGGAAGCCAGGCTTTATTCACGGGTATCGTAAGACACCTTATGCCCACAGTCGAGTTGATGGAGCTATTACAGTGTGTGGATGGTTGGTTCATTTATATCCTCGTGGATGGGAAGCCAGGCTTTATCCACGTGTATCGTAAGACACCTTATGTCCACAGTCGAGTTGATGGAGCTATTACAGTGTGTGGATGGTTGGTTCATTTATATCCTCGTGGGTGGGAAGCCAGGCTTTATTCACGGGTATCGTAAGACACCTTATGCTCAAGGTCGAGTTGCTGGAGTTATTACAGTGTGTGGATGGTTGGTTCATTTATATCCTCGTGGATGGGAAGCCAGGCTTTATCCACGTGTATCGTAAGACACCTTATGCCCACAGTCGAGTTGATGGAGCTATTACAGTGTGTGGATGGTTGGTTCATTTATATCTTCGTGGGTGGGAAGCCAGGCTTTATCCATGGGTATCGTAAGACACCTCATGCTCACAGTCGAGTTGCTGGAGCTATTACAGTGTGTGGATGGTTGGTTCATTTATATCTTCGTGGGTGAGAAGCCAGGCTTTATTCACGGGTATCGTAAGACACCTCATGCTCACAGTCGAGTTGGTGGAGCTATTACAGTGTGTGGATGGTTGGTTCATTTATATCTTCGTGGGTGGGAAGCCAGGCTTTATCCACGGGTATCGTAAGACACCTCATGCCCACAGTCGAGTTGCTGGAGCTATTACAGTGTGTGGATGGTTGGTTCATTTATATCCTCGTGGATGGGAAGCTAGGCTTTATCCATGGGTATCGTAAGACACCTCATGCTCACAGTCGAGTTGCTGGAGCTATTACAGTGTGTGGATGGTTGGTTCATTTATATCTTCGTGGGTGAGAAGCCAGGCTTTATTCACGGGTATCAGTAAGACACCTCATGCTCACAGTCGAGTTGCTGGAGCTATTACAGTGTGTGGATGGTTGGTTTATTTATTTCCTGGTGGGTGGGAAGCCAGGCTTTATCCACGGGTATCGTAAGACACCTCATGCCCACAGTCGAGTTGCTGGAGCTATTACAGTGTGTGGATGGTTGGTTTATTTATTTCCTCGAGGGTGGGAAGCCAGGCTTTATCCACGGGTATCGTAAGACACCTCATGCTCACAGTCGAGTTGCTGGAGCTATTACAGTGTGTGGATGGTTGGTTCATTTATATCCTCGTGGGTGGGAAGCCAGGCTTTATCCACGGGTATCGTAAGACACCTCATGCTCACGGGCGAGTTGCGGGAGCTATTACAGTGTGTGGATGGTTGGTTCATTTATATCCTCGTGGGTGGGAAGCCAGGCTTTATCCACGGATATCGTAAGACACCCAATGCTCGCAGCAGAGTTGCTTAAGCAAAATTAATTGTCCATTCAATTGCTGTAGCTCTGGTTGGTATATAAATATTTACCCCATTTAGGAAATGGACCCCCCATTTTGCATCCACAATGGGGGAACCCCCGACCGCTTACCCACCTCGTCTACTTGTTTAAACCTCTTCGCATCCCCCAATATATTGATGACATCACAATGAGAGACACACTTATTTATTGCGTCGAGAGTCAAGCTGGATTCGAACTTTCGTAGAATGTGTTTGTGGGAATGATTGCTGCTATGCTATAGACGTAAATATGCGAATCACAGCAGTTTATACTTTTCCTTACCCACCATGTCCTAATCAATGGGATAACTATAAAGATAATATAATACCGCAATGTTCGTTGACTTTCTATTGTATTACCAGAATCCACTATATTCAAATATTTATTTATCAATAGATCTTTTGTGTTTAAACTATTTATAGTACAGAAATGTCAATAAAATGCATTCACATTACATGCAAGCGTTTATTGAATATATGAAACGATAATTAAATCAACATTTATTGAATATATGGAACAATAATTAAATCAACATTTATACAATACAAGCGTTTATTGAATATACGGAACAATAATTAAATCAACATTTGAAGAACAATATAAGCGTTTATTGAATATATGGAACAATAATTAAATCAACATTTATACAATACAAGCGTTTATTGAATATATGGAACAATAATTAAATCAACATTTATTGAATATATGGAACAATAATTAAATCAACATTTATTGAATATATGGAACAATAATTAAATCAACATTTGTACAAAATAAGCGTTTATTGAATACATGGAACAATAATTAAATCAACATTTGTACAAAATAAGCGTTTATTGAATACATGGAACAATAATTAAATCAACATTTGAACAATATAATCGTTTATTGAATACATGGAACAATAATTAAATCAATATTTGAACAATATAATCGTTTATTGAATATATGGAACAATAATTAAATCAACATTTGAACAATATAATCGTTTATTGAATACATGGAACAATAATTAAATATACGATTCCATTGTGTTTTATTAATTTCTAATGTAAAATATATCACCAACATAAACGTGTGGTATCTATGCTTTATAGCTTTGTACAGAAGTGTCAACAATGTTAGGATATTATATTATTTCTATTGTTCTTCCATTTAGATCAGTAACCCAACTGTTTTGGTTCAGTGATCGCGGATTTGTATTCTTCAAACCACTCTTTGAGATAATCAATCTAATGTCGTTTTAAAATGAAATTCTGAAAGTAAATTTAAAATAAGTAGAAAATCCGGTTAAGCAACAGCACAACACTAATATTTAACTCGCGGAGAGTGATATCACACAAGTAATTGTCAGATAACCTCGCACCCACAATTACCAATACTTTAGATTATGGTAGAACCCATCAATCCACTGGATACATGCAAAGTCCGCTAAGTGCTTCACCCAAACAATCAACTAGAATCCAGTTTCGAACATTCAACTCTTTGAATAAATAGCGACACAATAACCTACCAAGCAACTCTACCGAACAAAACTTTTAAACTGTAACGTGCAGTTTCGGTGTTTTTTTCACAATTTTATCATTACCCGGCAAAGTGACCATTTTTATTCAGAGGAATCTATGGTTTAAAAAACAATCATAAAACTTTTTTTTTTCGATTCATAAACATAACAGAATGGTGATTCTCTGTGGAATGGCCATTACAACAGGGTATCCTGAAACTAAACTTAATATTGTGAACTTGTCGCTATTGAAATAAGAGGGCAGGACACATGTGATATTGTGTTTGTATCATGGCAATAAAACTCATTTTTAACTTTTTCCTTTTATGAAATTAAATAGTTTTAACCTATTTTGACACTTAAATTTGCATTATTTAAAAAAAAAATTAAAAACTTCCTACATGATCAACCAAATAGCATATATAAACTTAAATCATTTAAACTTGATTCATTTAAAACACATCAATCATACACAACATCACATGAAACTGAGGCTTACCTGGGGAGAAGGGAGTTGTTGTATTGCTTCTTGCAACATACGTTGACCTTCTGGTGAAAGTTTGTTCCATTTCAAATCCAGTTCCGATATTTTGCCAACACACCCAGCCAGACATTGTGATGCGTGGTCATCCAACCTCCCATCGCTTTTTATTGTAAGTTTGATCTGTGTGGAACAGGAATGTTAAAACTCCACAATGAATATATCCTGTGAATTATATGTTCAATAATCAACTATCAAACAAACCAATTTGAATATTCATTTGAAATATAACAAGTTATAACAACTTAGCAGCTGGAATATTGGGGGCAAAACATGTTTTGATATCTTTGTACATTTTATTAATATCGTAGCCCGTGTTGGAACTGTATGGTGATTCGCTGGCAATAGTCGTTACAGCAGGGTATCCTGGAACTCAACCAAATCAGGGAGTCACTGTGAACATAGGCAACTAAGTCAGGTGGTAGGATGGTTAACGCAACCGATACATTATACGCATTGTTATACAAGAACAGTCATAGGGACGAGCCCATGATGGGTTTAAACCTTGTTCAGATAAAAAAATAAAGTCATAAAAGTGATTTTTTATATATAATATTTTATGCAATTCCCAAATTTATTTATCGTTATATTCTTTGTGGTATTAATCAAACCGTCCACACAAGGTCAGACCGTCACCGATGCTCTACAAAATGGCGGAAAAGGACGGGTTTGTGTCACCCCATGTGTACAAGGGGGGGGGGGGGTTACACATTATGTCACGCAAAGGTGACATAATGTGCAAGCGCAAAGGTGACATAATGTGGAAAAAGACGATACACACATATTTTATGCAACGGTGAGATTTTTTTAAAACATAAAGGAATTTAGGAATATTTGTTGAAACAAGTTTGAGAGACACACAAGTTGGCGTGATGTATTTTAAAGTCAGCTGCATCAAAAGATCAAGCTTTGGGAGGGGGTGTGGGGATCTTGTAGTAGTTGATATGGCCGATATCCACGTGCCGCTAGTCCCCAGACAATCATTTTAATTGTGACGTCACTCCGCCGATTACGGTTCATTGAGTGCACGCGCGTGTGAAGCATTGTCCTTTGCGTTAAAGTCATTGTTCTTTTCAGTAACGCCGTTGTTCACTTGCAGGGTTTATTTCGCCATTGTTTAGTTATTAATTCACTTATTTATCATTGTACAGACACGAACTAGGATTCTACACCGCTTATCTATCTAAGTAATAAAATCGCTTTTAAGATAAAACCGCATGTTAATTGCAAACAAGAGGCCAGACTTAACAATGGCGACGAGGTAAAGAAACCGGCATCAGAAAAGAAAAATCCTAGTTCAGTGCAACCAGCGGATATCCAAAGAACCTCTCAACCTGCTATTAATATGGAAGTGCCAGCATTCTCGCTAGCAAAGTTCGATCCTGAAAGTCATCGAAACAACGTATTCGACGCTTTCACAGAATATGTGGATTCGTTTGAATTCGAATACGAAGCAATAGCCAAAGAACCGCCGGCTAGCGTGGTCGACAAAGAGCATTGGATAGATGTCCAGAAGAGAAAAACTTTCATGGGAAGGTACGCATCACGGGTTTTTCAAATAGAATACAAAGACACAATACCAGAAGCGGAAAGATCAGATCTCAAATTCTCGGATATGGTGCGCAAAATGCTAGCAAGATACGAACCAGCAAAGAATTACACCCTGGCTAACTATGACTTTCATAAACTCACCCAGGGACTGGAAGAAAGTTTTGATGTGTTCGCCAACCGCATAAGACATGAATCTCCTCAGTCATGTCGCTTTAAATGTGCACACGATGATTGCAATATCCCCGAGATAATGATTCGAGACCAAATAGTTATCGGCACAACAAATGATGACATCCGCTGCAACGCTCTCAAGAATCAATGGGACCTAAATCAACTGCTTGAGAACGGCAGAAAGATTGAGGCAGCCACACATAGTGCGCAGCGCATCGCCAATGAGCAAGGCAACAGAGAGTCGCACATCTCAAGAGTAAAACCCGGGAAATACTCAGCAAGCCGCAGGACACGCCAACCCACATCACAATGCAAAACTTGCTCAAACAAATCATGTGAAGGAGGTAAGAAATGCATCGCTTATAAAATGCAATGTTTCGCATGCAACGGCGTTGGTCATTTTAAAGGCTCACAAACCTGCAAAGCCAATAAAAGAAAAGCCCACAGAAGGACAACTCGACGGGTTGAACCAAGCTCTGAGAGTGAAACAGCAAGCCAGTGCAGCAGCACATCCGAGGAAACTCTTTCAACTTCATCCAGTGATTCAAGAAGAAAATGTCCTAGTGAAAGAAAACAAAAAGCCAGAATCCATCGAGTGGTAGGCCATAGAATCAAGATACATCGTGCAACACACCAAAGAGCGCGGGGAAATAGCAAAAACTCACGATATTAGGTCAGGGTGGTGATCAAAGAACACGTGGTTCCAGCATTCGCTTACACAGGTGCCGACATTAATGTAATGTCAAGAGAAACAGCGGCGGGACTTGGATTGCAGCTTGTACAAACGAAAACAAAAGTAAGGCCTTATGGCTCGAAACCCCTTAAATGCTGGGGATATTACGAAGGGAGCGTGACGTTTGGAGATGCTTTCGCCGCAGCAAGGTTCTATGTAATAAAAGGTAATGTAGAAACCCTTTTAAGTGGCAGCCTATGTGAAGCACTTGGGATCATCAAATTTACCTCGGAACAAAAATACTCTGACGCGCGGGTTCACAGAATCAAATGCAAGAACAGCTTTGAGGAACGCATCATCACTGAATACCCCACTACATTTCAAGGTATTGGTACATTACGCGATTATCAAGTGAACTTTTATATTGACAAAAAAGTGCCGGCAGTAGCCCAACCTGCGAGACCCATACCATTCTACCTTCGAAACCGCTTCGAAAGGGAGGTAGAAGCAATGCAAGAACAAGACGTCATCGAGGAACACCACGGTCCAGCTCCATGGATATCCAATCCGGTACTCGCTCCCAAAGATAATGGTGGCATACGATTAACAATCGACATGAGAGAAGCCAACAAAGCTATAAGGTCAACGAATATCCCCATCCCTCGTGTCGAGGACATTAAGGTGAAACTGTCGGGATGCAAGGTATTTAGCAAACTTGATTTTAAATCAGCTTTTCACCAGCTTAAGTTAAATCAAGCATCGCGCCGGCTCACGGTTTTCCACGCAGGTAATCGCCTTATGCGATATAAAAGACTTACGATGGGAGCCAAGCCTGCTTCGGGAGAACTCAGTAAAGCACTTCTTCCAATCTTCAGCAACATACCAGGATGTCATGTTATCCACGATGACATTATAATCGCAGGCGCTTCGAAATCTGACCATGATAGAACGCTGGATGCCACAATGAGCAAAATAGTGGAGGCGGGTCTTACGCTGAACCCGGATAAATGCATATTTAGGAAAAATGAAATACCATTTTGGGGCATGATAGAATCACATAAAGGCATCAAGCCAGACCCATCTAAGGTAACCGCCCTTAAAGCAGCCACTTCACCCGAATCGAAAGATGAGGTTATGTCCTTCCTATGCTTTGTCCAATCATTCTCAGATTTCATTCCACACTTATCGCAGCGCACACGGCACTTAAGGGAGCTCACCAGGAAACACACAACTTTTAAGTGGACCAAGCGTTGTGTGGAAGAGTTCAAAGACTTAAAAAATGCGCTCCAAGAGGAGACGGTGATAACCTACTTCAACCCCGCCCTCCCGACGTTCATATTCGTTGACGCTCACACAACAGGCCTTTCGGCTATACTCGCCCAAGGGAGTGAACCTGACAAATGCAAGCCAGTGGCCTACGCTAGTCGTGCCACCAGAGCGGAAGAGAGCAGGTATCCCCAATTGGATCTGGAGGCAGCATCGGTCGACTTTGCGCTGCGTCGATTTCGTCCATACATAGCGGGAGGACCTAAGGTCACCGTGGTGACTGACCACAAGCCTTTGATCAGCATTTTTCGCAATACGCGCAAAGGATCCATACGTACCGATCGAATCAAACTACGTCACCGGGATCTAACTTATGAGGTACAATGGTCTCCAGGGGAAACCAACCCGGCAGACTACCTATCTTGACACGCAATACCATTGCGGCAGCTTCCTAAAGAAGTTCAACAGGAAGCGACTGAGCTGGAAAAAACAGTTTGGATGCTGCAGTACAACCCATATACCGAATCCATATCGTTCAATCGGATTATAGAAGAGACGGCAAAAGACAACCTGTTATTAACGCTTATGAAATACATTCACAAAGGCTTTATACCGAAGTCCCAAACAAAACTCGCCCCATACAGGAAAATATTGGATGAGCTTACCATTGTGGATCACATGATAATGAAAGGAAACCGGATTGTTTTACCGGAATCATTGTGGAAGAGTGCCGCTGACAAAGCACACCAAGGAGCACACGCAGGAATGACCAGCATGAAGCGCCGAATACGCAGTCACTTCTGGTTTCCAGGCATTAATGCAATTGTGGAGAAAACTGTTAATGCGTGCCACACCTGTCAATTGTTTACCAACAAAACAACGAAAGAGCCTATGAAATCGATCCCATACCCTAAAAACCGTGGCAGGATGTCAGCATCGACTTATTTGGGCCAACACCTGAAAAAAACACTTAGTTGTCGTCCAAGATCTGAAAACCAGGTTTCCTGCTGCTACAATGGTTGGGTCAACAAGCGCCAAACACGTAATACCAGCAATTTCCGACATATACACAAACTACGGAAGCCCAGATAGCCACCGGACCGACAATGGACCACCATTCAATTCAAAGGAATTTGCAAGTTTCTCGGAGGAACACAATACACAGCACCGAACATCATTCACATACCACCCTCAAGCAAATCCAGTGGAAACATTCATGAAACCATTAGGAAAGACACTAAAGGCTGCACATTGGGAACATAAAAACAAACATAAAGCCATTAACGACCTCCTATCCACGTACCGTTCAACCCCGCACCCATCCACGGGCCAGGCTCCAGGAGACTTGATGTTCCGAGGTGGCTACAAGAAAGACTTCCCAGCTAAAAGTTTAAGTAGGGAAGAGGTCACCAGGGCATATGACAAAGATGAATCGGAAAAACAGGAAAGGATGAACAAGGCCAACGCATCCACGCACTGTAAAGCATCACAACTATCACAGGGAGACATAGTTATCACACGAAACATAAAAAAAAACACAAATTCGACCCCATCTTTGGCCCACACAAATACGAAGTAATCACAACACACAGAAGTGGTGCCATGCCAAAAAGAATTTCAGATGGGAAAATTCAAATACGCCACTGCAACGATATTAAACTAGCTACAGCCACAAATAAACCCACTACAGAAAAGACCGTTGGACCAGAATGGATATGGGAGCAACATATGGTAAGCCAAGACATACCGGAACATCTGGATCATGACTCTGATGTAACCACCCACCAAAAGGAACGGTCCACTACCATGACTACACAACCAAACGCTCAGCAAGACGTCAGCAGTTACCCAAACACCCGAGAAAGAAGCCAACGAAAACACGACAAAATCAAACGGGCATTAAAACAGCTACAGGACTACAACAAGCCAGGATACAAACAATTGGAGGAATAGACTGGTTCCTTGAAAAAAATGGGAGTACTGATATGGCCGATATCCACGTGCCGCTAGTCCCCAGACAATCATTTTAATTGTGACGTCACTCCGCCGATTACGGTTCATTGAGTGCACGCGCGTGTGAAGCATTGTCCTTTGCGTTAAAGTCATTGTTCTTTTCAGTAACGCCGTTGTTCACTTGCAGGGTTTATTTCGCCATTGTTTAGTTATTAATTCACTTATTTATCATTGTACAGACACGAACTAGGATTCTACACCGCTTATCTATCTAAGTAATAAAATCGCTTTTAAGATAAAACCGCATGTTAATTGCAAACAAGAGGCCAGACTTAACAGTAGTGATGAGGATATATAGTGATTGGGGCAGGGTAATATTGTGGTATGGACTTGTCGGTAATTGAAATAAGTGGGCAGGGTGTAAAAGTGGTAATGTGTGTGTTTTATAGCAATAAAACTTATTATAAACAACTCAGTCCATTTTACAGACAACCGCGCAGAAAGTGGTCAGGGTGAAGATCGAACCGAGAATCTGTCTGGTTATAACCTCCACTCTTGTATATGAGCTATTGTATGAAGTAACCTGGTTCCAACCATAACAGTTGGCTCCCATTTTGGTACTTTCATTTGATGGTTACTATTGACTAACTGGCCAGTGAAACAAAATATTTGATTATTCGAACATTAGCTTGTTTTGTTGCCAAAAATAAGTTATAAAATCCTAAAATACATAATTTTTGTATATTTTTATTGTGTCTATAACAAGAAAGGTGTATCATGTATTTCAACCTCTTTTAACTATAAATATTTGCCGTATATTTGGAAAACAGGTTAAAAAGATAATTTTAACGTGATCACCCAAACAGCCCAAGTGAACTAAATCATTTATTCTTGATTCATTTAAAACACATCAATCATACACAACATCACATGAAACTGAGGCTTACCTGAGGAGAAGGGAGTTGTTGTATTGCTTCTTGCAACATATGTTGACCTTCTGGTGAAAGTTTGTTCCAGTACAAATCCAGTTCCGATATTTTGCCAACACACCCAGCCAGACATTGTGCTGCGTGGTCATCCAACCTCTCATAGCTTCTCACTGTAAGTTTGATCTGTGTAGAACAGGAATGTTAAAACTCCACAATAAATATATCCTGTGAATTATATGTTCAATAATTAACTATCAAACAAACTAATTTGAATATTCATTTGAAATATAACAAGTTATAACAACTTAGCAGCTGGAATATTGGGGGCAAAACATGATTTGATATCTTTGTATATTTTATTAATATAGTAGCCCGTGTTGGAACTGTATGGTGATTTGCTGGCGATAGTCGTTACAGCAGGGTATACTGGAACTTAACCAAATCAGGAAGTCACTGTGAACATAGGCAACTAACTTGTTTATCCGTGCAAAGTGTTAATATATTTGCATCAATGTGAATTCACTCATTTACACAAGAAACAATTCTTAATAAAAGGTTAATTAATGTTTATTAAGTTCTCAAAAACTTCATCTTAATACTGTAGTAAATAAAAAAAATCTTAAATAAATAAAATTAAATGGTATCACTCCATTTATAAATGTCTTAGCCAATTTTATTAAATTTTTTATAACATTTTCCAGTTTTGTTAAATAGGCCTATAAACATTACATTTAGCAGCCACCACTGGCTATGCCCACCCTACATAATTGATTGTGGTAAAGAGGTGTTTAACATCTGTCGTTTTGCCGCCTTTTTCCAGTTTTTAATTTTTATATAAAAGTCTCTGTGGCGTGTGTATTGGTGTGGACTACATTTATTTTAATTTAACCAAGCCATCCACACGAGGTCAGACCGTCACCGATGCTCTACAACATGGCGGAAGAGGACATGTTTGTGTCATCCCATGTGTATGGAGGGGGGTTAAGCGCAAAGGAGACATAATGTGGAAAAAAACGATACACACATATTTAATCAATCAGTGATGATGTTAAAAACATGGAAGAATTTAGGAATATTTGTTAAAACAAGTTTGAGAGACACACAAGTTGGCGTGATGTATTTTAAAGTCAGCCGCATCAAAATATCAAGCTTTGGGAGGGGGTGTGGGGATCTTGTAGTAGTGATGAGGATATCTAGTGATTGGGACAGGGTAATATTGTGGTATGGACTTGTCGGTAATTGAAGTAAGTGGGCAGGGTATAAAAGTGGTAATGCGCGTGTTTCATGGCAATAAAGCTCATTATAAACAACTCAGTCCATTTTACAGACAATCGCGCAGAAAGTGGTCAGGGTGAAGATCGAACCGAGAACCTGTCTGGTTATAACCTCCACTCTTGTATATGAGCTATTGTATGAAGTAACCTGGTTCCAACCATAACAGTAGGCTCCCATTTTGGTGTTTTTATTTGATCGTCATTATTTATTTATGGGGGGAATTGAAACAAAATATTTTTATTATTCAAACATTAGTTTATTTTGATGCTAAGGTTTTATTCGAAAATATTAAAACACTTAATTTTGTGTTATTTTTGTTTATATATAATTGTATTGTTTATATAGAACATAGTTGATAATGTATTTTTAGTTCTTTTGACTATGAACATATGCAGTATATTTGATAAACTGTTTAAAAAATAACTAACAATCCAAGAAGCTTAAAATATTAATTCTTGATTCATTTAAAACACATCAATCATACACAACATCACATGAAACTGAGGCTTACTTGGGGAGAAGGGAGTTGTTGTATTGCTTCTTGCAACATACGTTGACCTTCTAGTGAAAGTTTGTTCCAGTTCAAATCCAGTTCCGATATTTTGCCAACACACCCAGCCAGACATTGTGCTACATGGTCATCCAAATTTCCACCACCCAACATCCTATCGCTTCTCACTGTAAGTTTGATCTGTGTAGAACAGGAATGTTAAAACTCCACAATGATTATATCCTGTGGATTATATGTTCAATAATCAACTATCAAGCAAACAAATTTAACTATTCATTTCAAATATAACAAGTTATAACAACTTAGCAGCTGGAATATTGGGGCAAAACATGATTTGGTATCTTTGTACATTTTATTAATATAATCTTGTAGTAGTGATGAGGATATCTAGTGATTGGGGCAGGGTAATATTGTGGTATGGACTTGTCAGTAATTGAAATAAGTGGGCAGGGTATAAAAGTGGTAATGCGCGTGTTTCATGACAATAAAGCTCATTATAACCAACTCAGTCCATTTTACACACAACCGCGCAGAAAGTGGTCAGGGTGAAGATTGAACCGAGAACCTGTCTGGTTATAACCTCCACTCTTGTATATGAGCTATTGTATGAAGTAACCTGGTTCCAACCATAACAGTTGGATTCCATTTTGTTACTTTCATTTGATCGTCATTATTTATGTACGGGGGAAGTGAAACAAAATATTTTGATTATTTAAACATTAATTTGTTTTGATGCCAAAAATGAGTTATAACATCCTAAAATACATAGTTTTTGTATATTTTTTTGTGTCTATACCAAGAAAGGTGTATCATGCATTTCAACCTCTTTTACTATGAATATTTGCCGTATATTTGGTAAACAGGTTAAAAAGATAATTTTAACGTGATCACCCAAACACCCAAAGTGAACTAAATCATTAATTCTTGATTCATTTAAAACACATCAATCATACACAACATCACATGAAACTGAGGCTTACTTGGGGAGAAGGGAGTTGTTGTATTGCTTCTTGCAACATACGTTGACCTTCTAGTGAAAGTTTGTTCCAGTTCAAATCCAGTTCCGATATTTTGCCAACACACCCAGCCAGACATTGTGCTACATGGTCATCCAAATTTCCACCACCCAACATCCTATCGCTTCTCACTGTAAGTTTGATCTGTGTAGAACAGGAATGTTAAAACTCCACAATGATTATATCCTGTGGATTATATGTTCAATAATCAACTATCAAACAAACAAATTTGAATATTCATTTCAAATATAACAAGGTATAACAACTTAGCAGCTGGAATATTGGGGCAAAACATGATTTGATATCTTTGTACATTTTATTAATATAATCTTGTAGTAGTGATGAGGATATCTAGTGATTGGGGCAGGGTAATATTGTGGTATGGACTTGTCAGTAATTGAAATAAGTGGGCAGGGTATAAAAGTGGTAATGCGCCTGTTTCATGACAATAAAGCTCATTATAACCAACTCAGTCCATTTTACACACAACCGCGCAGAAAGTGGTCAGGGTGAAGATCGAACCGAGAACCTGTCTGGTTATAACCTCCACTCTTGTATATGAGCTATTGTATGAAGTAACCTGGTTCCAACCATAACAGTTGGCTCCCATTTTGTTACTTTCATTTGATCGTCATTATTTATGTACGGGGGAAGTGAAACAAAATATTTTGATTATTCAAACATTAATTTGTTTTGTTGCCAAAAATGAGTTAAAAAATCCTAAAATACATAATTTTTGTATATTTTTTTGTGTCTATACCAAGAAAGGTGTATCATGCATTTCAACCTCTTTTACTATGAATATTTGCCGTATATTTGGTAAACAGGTTAAAAAGATAATTTTAACGTGATCACCCAAACACCCAAAGTGAACTAAATCATTAATTCTTGATTCATTTAAAACACATCAATCATACACAGCATCACATGAAACTGAGGCTTACCTGGGGAGAAGGGAGTTGTTGTATTGCATCTTGCAACATACGTTGACCTTCTGGTGAAAGTTCGTTCCAGTACAAATCCAGTTCCGATATTTTGCCAACACACCCAGCCAGACATTGTGCTACGTGGTCATCCAACCTTTCATCAACCCACCTTCCTTCATCAAACCACCCATCGCTCCTCACTGTAAGTTTGATCTGTATGGAACAGGAATGTTTATAGTTGGTGAGATGTGGTTGAGCTACCAATCAAATCACCGAGAAGCTACATAGCAAACCACAGTGTGCAGTGGTAACTTTGATCTTGCGGTTTATAAGCGAGGACGAGTTAATGTTGAATTGTAATGCAATTTCCACATTTATTTATCATTATCTTATTTGTGGTATTAATTATTAAGCATCTTCTTTATATTTTGTATTGTTTTATAGGAGTATTAATGTTTCAGCAAAAGTTTCTTTGAGGCTTTTGTGCAGTAAATTTAATTTTATAGCATTTTCCAATATTTTGGAAATATAAATTAGGTTTAGTGGTTAGCAGGGTATCCTGGAACTTAACCAAATCAGGGAGTCACTGTGAACATAGGTTACTAAGTCAGGTGGCATTGGCAGTATGGTTAACGCAACCGATACAATATACGCAATGTTATACAAGAAAAGTCTTAAGGACGAGCCATTATGGGTTTAAACCTTGTTTAGATGAAAAAAATTAAGTCATAAAAGTGATTTTTTAATGCAATTCCCAAATTTATTTATCGTTATATTCTTTGTGGTATTAACCAAGCCGCCCACACGAGGTCAGACCGTCATTGATGCTCTACAACATGGCGGAAGAGGACGGGTTTGTGTCCCCCTGTGTACGGGGGCGGTAAGGGGTCTTAGTGTTAGTCGAATTGTTTTGAAGGATCACTTAATTAACAAAGGAAACATAATGGTGGAAAAATACGATACACAAATATACAATCAAT
>CH002021.1:0-16527 GCA_000149265.1 Ciona savignyi
TTGGTACAAACATTTGACACATAGTTACTATACTTCTGGTCAGTATGGTAAGGCTAGTTAATTGGATTATGAAAATTACATTCTCAGTTTTGTGATTTTTTAGCATTTAAACAATAACATGAAAATATATAAAAAACGTTTTGCAGCTGTATCCTGTATTGTGTCTTGAATGTAATGGAATCTTCTAGGGCAGTCTTAGTTTAAAGCCTAGACACCATGTTTCTCATTAAAGGAAACTCAAGGTGCTGCCATGTCGTCTAGGTCCCCCCGTTTTTTGCAGCTCTACCAAGAACCAGAAAGGCAACCTCAATCACTGCTACTTGTGGCACGCAGCAGTGATTAGGTAAGCAAAACGACTCTCTTCAGTTTTAATGGGCCTATCACCAGTTCGATGAGGAAGATTTAAAAGGGGAATAGCTTCTGGTTTTATACATTTTCTATTACTAGGCGGAATTAAAATAATATCTTCCGTTTTAGTATCTTTCACAAATTCATGCATTTCCTTTGTGAAGAACCATGGCAATATTACCGGTATCCTCCCAATTTTTTCATCTTGGATCTTGGGATACCTTTTTTAAGACATTGTTGTGGCAATTGTTTTCTTGTTTTGCAAAAAGATTCACTGTAAACATCTTAAAATTTCCCCTAGTATCAAGTCCACTTTAAATCGTTTTACATTTGAACTAGGCTATTCAGTATTCTGAATATAGTGGACTATCCAATTAGCAGTAAAAATTACCAAGCGTATTGCGGACCAAAGCTGCTAGTACCAACGTATGGGCAACACTAAAAGAAGGGAAGAAGGGAAACCGCCCACTAAAACTATGAAAACTAAACCCTTACCTAAACACTAATCTCAATCCATAGAATACTAACTTACAGAAGTTAGTATTCTATGCTCAAACCTAGAACTAACTTTATCTTATGTCATAATTCTAATTTAAGTGTGCTGTTTTCCTCCTTCCCGCTTTAACCCCCCCCCCCCCCAACCTATACTACCAGCGGTAGCAACAACCTACTACCGCTACAGGCATCTAAATAAATACTACTTTATTTCTAAATAGCGCCGATCTCAGTTGCTTGCGCCGCTTAAATAAAAAGCGTATGCATACCAACTTATAAAAAAACGTTCTACAATTTATTTAAACATACTGAACAAAATAAAACATCGGATAACTGGCAAAAGACAACCATAATATAAACAAAATACGGTACCGGTACCTTAATTATTCAACCGTGACGATATTTCAACTTCACAACTCGTAACAAACAAATATGACGTCATTGCCAATCTCTCTCTTGTTTATATATCTCCGATCTAACTACGAACAAGAGAGTGTCAACCACATGTAAATCACCATTCTTTTAAACACCCTGTTGAGTATACTTTCTGTTTTTCTGCATACATAAAACGATCGGGTTCCCTGGCTACCTTCTCACCATTGGTATATCCTATACAATTGTATAACTTTTGATTCGAAGCAGAAATTAATGGATTCTCGAGTTACTAATCCAAACTTAATATCCATGTTTATGAAAAAGGCATTCAAGTTTTGAATTTAGTATTTAAACAGATTTCCCGTGGCGCTGTTTGTATAGGGTCCGTTTGGCCCTTTCTTAGTTGATTTTATTCACCTACAACTTTCATTACAATATAAAGCAAAATATCTTAGCAAAAATTCGCAAAACGGCAGTCGTGCTTATATTATTTGGTCTCTCGGGAATTTTCCTGACGCAATACACCTATAATTTGCAACTATAACATCGAAAGCATACCACCAGAAGATTTTACTCGATTGGACATTTTTGTTCTTATTATATATATAAAAAGTAAATGTGACTGAGTCCGACAGATTATTGTGATAGATTAGTTTTCCATGTGATGTTCATATCGTTCTAATTCCATTTAGATGTATCATCCGATTGTTCACTGAAAGGATTGATGGAATACTTGGTAGGTACATATACGCATGAATAGGATACTCATGTTTATTCCTGTGAATGAGAAAACCAAGAGGGTTTAAAACACGGGCAATCGTCAGATCACCTCGCGCCCATATATATGATAGAAACGTTTCTTCAATTTGGTAAAACCCATTATTCCGCTGGGTTCAGGCAATGTCCGTAAAGTGCCTTGCTCAAGGGCACAACCGACCAGTTTCGCACCTGCAACCTTTCGATTGAAATGCGACGCACTTAACCACCGGACTAACCGACCGCATGTAAAGACAATATGCTGTAACCATCAGTATATTTTATTACTTAAGACACAAAAGGTATTTACAAAAGTGTAAAATTAATCTTAAACTTAAAATAATATTTGTTACAATTGATAAATAGTTTTACTGTAAGAACCACGTCTTTTTTTAAGCAATGGTTGATTTGTTTTCGCCAAAAGCATAAAGATCCTATATACCGAATGTACGTAGTTTGGTTTTCGCGCCAGTTCCATCAAAATATTTACATTGTTCAAGTTTTGTTTAATTTAATCAGATTTGCTTAACACCGAGACAATTTTTTTTTTAGCATTTAAGAATTGCAGTGAGGCCATACATCCAATTTTCTTGTGTTATTTAAAATATTTTTATTTAAAAAAGTCGATAAGAATATGCAATATGCCATTGCACAAGAAACCAAAGAATTTGGTCATCAATCCACAAGCGTCATCAACGCCGGCTGCAAGGAAATTCGGCCACATTCGACCTCTCCCATGTTTTGATGACTGCGCAAAATCGGAAAAGTTTGAATTCAAAAAGACCCGACATGGATTTGAATTGAACCCGAAGCCATGCTCGCCAGTGAAAAGTGCTCCTCCAGTTAGCAGAGTATTCGCTTTTCGAAATTGGGCTCCGGAAAAAGCTCATGCTGTTTCCTTTCGTGCCGGCGAGGAGCCATTGGTGGACCTGGCGTTTCACAGCAACTTCTACGACTCAGATCGGTCGGAATTGTATTTCGAACAATGTTTCACAATCGAACAGAAGTTGGGAGAAGGTTCATTCGGTGAAGTGATGCAGGTGAAAAGTCGCGACAATTCCATGCGTTACGCCGTGAAAAGATCTCGTGAGAAATTCCGAAATGAATCTGATCGCAAGCGTAAATTGGACGAAGTGAAGAAGCATGAACAACTCCCAAGTCACCCGAATTGTGTCAAGTTCATCAAAGCATGGGAGGAAAAGCACAGACTTTACATACAAACCGAGCTTTGTTTGACGAGTCTGCAACGACACCTCGCAAAGCACTGTCATATTCCAATTTATAAAATCAACCAGTATTTAGTCGACTTGTTAAAGGGTCTTCAACACATTCACGCACACGGTTTTATTCATTTTGATGTCAAACCCGCTAATATTTTTTTATCCATGGACGGGACGTGTAAAATTGGCGACTTTGGACTTGTAGTGGAACAATCAAAGGAAGATATATTGAATGCAACTGAAGGTGACAATCGTTACATGGCACCGGAGCTGCTGCAGGGTGTATTCACCAACAAAGCTGATGTTTTTAGTCTCGGAATTGCTTTGCTCGAAATATCGTGCAACTTGGAGCTTCCAGTGGGTGGGGTATCGTGGCAACTACTCCGTCAGGGCTACATACCGCAGGAGTGCGTCACCCAGCTTCCACTGGACCTGAGATTCATCATTCAGTGGATGATGACGCCGGAATACATGGACCGACCTTCCGTGGGGGAAGTACTAACGAACCCCATTGTACAACGACTATCAAGACAATACCTGCCCCATGCTGCAGCATATAGATCCATGACGTTTCTCTTTCATTCGATTTGTAGTCTAATTTGGCTTTCCGCACTTTTGTTTTTACACCCTCTCAAACTCTTGCAAAAAGCATCATGTAAAAAGAATGCTGTCAAGTTCAAAGTGCATGATAATAGCCGTGCGAACCAATGGAATTCAACCACATGTAGTGATCATCATTGCATGGATAACAATTATGTGGAAGGATCGAAATCGTGCCAGCTCAATGAGCAACAATTTTGTTTGACCCCAAGTATGTCGAAACACTCGAGAATGACCCCAACTCCCCGCAACTCATCACCCGTCAGCCATCGACCGCATGGGTCCGCAAACCATGCATATTCCCCTGACATCAGCCCCCTGTTGCGTAGCCGCTACAGCCCAACACACCGGTCGCTAACGAGGGAAGTGGAGATGGACTTGGAGTACTCCCCCACACATGGGTGCAAGCATGAGGGTTCGGATGATGCGTTGGACGAGTTCTATTCATCAAGACCACGAAACTTGATTGACGCACTCAATGAAGTGTCTATGGAATCTGATGATTCTAATGACAGCTAGTATTTATTTCAAGTCTAGCTGCGTTTCAGTATCTTACGAATTTTTCATGGACTTCGATTGTTTTGACTTTTCCACAAAATAAATCAATTAAATTATAATCGATTATATTTATTAAATGAAATACAAAAGTGGTTATGTCTTAACTGAATAGGAAATATTTTAAATGATTAGAATCATTTCTTGATTGAATTTGAAGTTTATTTTTGAATAAGTTGAATTCAATATTAATTTTGATGCTGGTGACAGTCAATAGAATATAGATACTTGTTAGTTTACACTGTAAAAATGTTATCTGTTGTCTCTGGATTATAAGGGACCCAGAATATGTTCAATAAATAAGAAAATACTGTAACAGCTGCGATATACAAGTATTGGGGAATCGGATTAGTATTGCACATAGGCATGATGTATATTCCACGTCGAGTAGCATCGCGCAGTTGGTGGCTCAACCATGCAACACTGATGATGATATGAAGGTTCATAATGGTGGATTGAATGAGGATTGAAGACGTGAAATATCGAGCAACATCACAAAGCGATTCCCGCACCACCCATATCAACACTGCCACAACGGGTATTGTAACAAAACAATGCAAAACTCCACGGCGATTCACAGAAATTGCTGCCTGAAAACAATATTTTTTTTAATCTTTAACTACAATCTACAATAAGCCCTGAAAAATTTGTGCAAATATTTTTGTATGTTTTGAGTAAGAATGAAAGTCTAGTCGTTTTATTCCATGTTTGGGGGACAAAGAAGTTTAATTTCTTGATCATGCCGAAGTGAAAGTTGACATGACCTTATTGATTTGAAACATTTTTGATAATTTTAAAGACAGTTCAATGCATGTTTAAACACTTTAAGGTCACAGGAAATATCTTAATCATGTGATTTCAGCATTACTTTCTAATACAACTTCTCTGGTTCCACAGATGTACCATCACGTAGACACAAATATCACTTACACTTAATGAAAGTTGCCGGGCTTCGATGAAATGATCAACGTCCACCAAACTGGACAACAACCCACAAATCAGGGATTCAAGGATAAGTGATTGAGCTGAACCATTCACTACAACTGCCCAGCAAGCCACAGCTGAAAGTTATTGTACCATGTATAAATATAATTCATTAAAAAAAGTTTTTAACTACATAAACATTCCACCAAAGTGAGAATTATTATTAAACAGATGTTGTGAAATGCACTTGCTTATGCTACTTGGAAGGATGAATTAAGATCAGGAAATAGATGGCCACAGTATTAATAAATAATTAACCAGCAAATATGTTGTTTGTAAAAACCGACCACAAGTTATTCGGTTGGGTGTTCGGTAAACCATTTGGCAGATGTTGACAAAACTAAATTGATTAACACACTATAAATATATGGTAACCCGGCAGTGGAAACAAGGTAATCAAACGTTTATATATATCAGGTATGGGCAGCACATGGCTTGTCGGCCAGGTCCTGCCTGTTAACGGATTTTGACCGGCCCACAGACTGTATCTAACCATACCCTGTAATAAAGATATCAAATACAATTCATGTCATAATCCAGCCCACTAAGGACTTCATTTTCCCACATCTCGACCACTGACTAGAGAAGTTGTCCACCCCTGGTATATATGATACTAGCCATGTGTTATCCTGTCTGTGTATTGTGATACATTTTATAACCTGTCATTTTCCCATCTAGTACAAATATATCACAACTCACCAACAAGAAAATGTGCAGACGAGTCAGCGATCGCCCGACCCCATACTGTAAAGCCTGCAGAACGTGTGCTATAGACGATCTCAATCAAAACGCAAAATAAATCCAGTAACGCAAGTTTGATAAACAGTTTTAGTGAAATATATTTCATATTCGTTCATAATGGCGAGCTGTGTAGCCTTGCACAGCACGCTCAATTCCAACACGTAAATACCTCCAACAACATAATTTGGAACAAACAAGAGAGCAGGGGCGGTGAATATAAAGATAACTGGGCTGATTAAAAAGCAGTCGTTGGCCCGGAAAATTCGGGTGTTTTCTAGCCAAGACGTAAGACGGTCAGGTGACATTTTAAGAACCCAGTCGATTGTTGGGGCTATTCGAATTAAAAAAAAACTTCTCAGTCACATACAAAAACCTCCAATAGCTCCGATAACCCGACGATTTCCCGTGTGTTAACCCCTTGGTTTTCCCATTCACGGGGATAAACCTGAATATCCTATCCTAACCCGAATGTAAGTAAACTAAACCCACAATCACGCAAATACCTCAATGAACTTAGACGGTTTAAATGTCAGTAGTCCGTATACAATCGATTTCGGTGCATCGGCGTAATCAAGTATTATTGGGCTTCAATGTAATCGAACATTTAAATTCCTTCAGTTGTTGTAACACGTGGACTTCGGTAACCAAACCATTAGTAAGCAGACGTTACTTCAACCACTGGGAGATGAAAAAAACTTCGTACTTACGAAATCCTTTCTTCCTTTAGGCCACTTACCGACGATACCACGCAGAAATTCTTGAAGACTAAAAAAACTATTCGTTCTACAAACTGGCCAAAGTCCACCGACTATGTACTAACGGATGTATGATCACGTTCTTTGCAGCGTAACGCAAGCGCCATTACTGGGTTGAATAGTAAAGCTTTCCCTCCAACATTACTTCAGGACATCATTCACACGCTCAACGTAAATACAACGAGAAACGATATTTAGTGCAAAGAAATTTAAGAACACTATCGAACGAAACGAAACGGCTACAAAATCAGGTCGTCAAAATTAATCCCAATAAAACGGATTCGCATTAAAATCAAATAAGCTTGAAATACAGAAGGAACACATGATGGAAATGAACCACAATCAATTGTTTATACACGAGGTGTAGTTAAAGGAAGTAGAGTTTGTCCGAGAGCTCAGTTGATACCGGATTGTGGATGCTTTGACCGACCAGGAATGCGATCTTGTGGGCGTATAAACATGGGGCTGGTACGCGGATCGTACCCTGTGGAGGATAATGATGTTAGGGGGTTGGATCTTTATCGAGGGGGTTAAAAATCCATTGTTACAACACAAGCTTACCACATGTAAAGCAACACACTGCAATAGCACCAACACAGACTATCTGTGCGATAACATCTGGTCCGGTTGGTTAGTCTGACGGTTAAGTGCGTCGCCTTTCAATCGAAAGGTTGCAGGTGCGAAACTAGCTAGTCAGTTGTGTCCTTGGGCAAGGCACTTTACGGAGATTGCCTGAACTCAGCGAATTAATGGGTTCTACCAAATTGAAGAAACGTATCTATACAACACACTGCAATAGCTCTAGTAACCCAACGGTGGACGCTAGGTGGTCTGACGATTGCCTGTGTGTTAACCCCCTTGATTTTCCCATTCACTGGGACAAACATGAATATCCTACCCTATCCTGTATGAAAACATCTGCGTGTCCCCACACCCGGGATATAAACACACCACAACAACCACATACCGGCCAGTTGTAGTAGAGATGACACAGCTTGTAGGTGAGTCGTTGCATGTGATCGGGTTTGAGAGTGGAGGTGTCGTACACTACGTTGTAGTGGGTGGGACTCACTGTACCTTCACGTACCGATTGACTCACCACAAAGAAGTCGTACCTGGTATTGTGCGGCTGGTTAGTAAGAGCATCTACAAGCCACCGACAGTTGATAAAAAATTTGGAAAACGGAAAAACATGGCAAAACGACAGTCGTCTAAAAAAGCCTAAAAAGCAATAAATTATTAAGTAGAATCGAAGTGCTGAGTAGATCGCTGTGACTGGACAAGCAACTTAGCAAACATGTCTAACTCCAGTAGAATGTGGTCTACTAGAACTAATTCAAATCACGTTATGAAATTGAGAGGAGATTAACATAATAAAAAACTTTATTGATGAAAATGTGCAACGGCGGCGCAGTACAAT
Organism: Ciona savignyi; assembly: GCA_000149265.1. Lineage (NCBI taxonomy): Eukaryota > Metazoa > Chordata > Ascidiacea > Phlebobranchia > Cionidae > Ciona > Ciona savignyi. Next base: position 8,250 of record CH002021.1, read on the forward strand.
TGTATTGAGCTTGCATAGTATTCAAGCTACAACAAATTGCACTAACCCGGCGTGTACCTTCTGTACCAGTTGTGCACCTCGTGCACGTGCGGCTGATACGAACCATTCGGGTCTTGTGACTGTATCGTCAATGATGGTGCCAGGCGGCGCATTAGTGAGTTCCGAACCACGTCCGGGCGCAAAAAACCGCGCGTTCACCCTCTTCTTCACAACAATGAACGACACGTTTGGGCTGAAATGTTGAAACTTGAATATATTTATTAACTTGAATATTTTAGCAACCAGCCACACAAGGAGCTCACGTGTAGCCCTGGTATTGAGGGATCTTCAAGCAATCCAGAAGCTGCGGAATCTCATAATCCTTCACCACGTCCAACTGGCCGTCGCCCACGCCGTCCCTGTAGATGACGATCCTCGCTGGAAGCTGCCCGTTCACCTGGCTGTACTTCTGTAGCGCACCTGTTCAATGTGGGGGTTGGATATGATAGGAAATTTATGTTTATCCCTGTGGATGGGAAAACCAAGGGGGTTAACACACGGGCAATCGTCAGCTCACTCTCGCGCCCACCGTCGGGTTACCGGAGCTATTAAAGTGTGTTGTATATGATAGACACGTTCCTTCAATTTAGTAGAACCCCATTAATCCGCTGGGTTCAGGCAATGACCGTAAAGTGCCTTGTCCAAGGACACAATTAGTGGGTGTGGCCACCTGTATAGTATGTGGCATGGAGTATTTACATTCAGTATAGTTATACCCATCACACCAACTACTACCGAATATGTAGCTCATTCGGATGGTTATATCACGCAAACCAAGCAAAGTGGCTTAAACCTCAAGTGACTTTATTCATTTTTGGCCCCAGTATTAGAAAATGGCCAACGAATCAAATTACGACACAGGAACAGGAAAAGACAGGCAAAACGAACAGTCAATTAAAACACGTCATTTAAAAAGTATATAATTTAATAAATGTAGCAGATGCGGCCGCCAAACCTAAGCTACTCTCCACCACCACCACATACCTTTCATGCACCTCTTCAACCCATCTATGAGTTCCACACCAGAGTGTTGGAATGTAACATTCGAATACCACCTGCAATATCAACACATGCTACATATTGATAGTGCTGGGCAGATGATATAGGGGTGGTTGTTAATTCACACACAAGGGGAATCACCTGGTGTATGTTGTGTTGATGCTCGCTACAAAGCCACCACACGATCGGCCTTTTTGTGATGAGTCATGGTAAGTGTCGATACCGATGATCATGCATTCCTTCAACTGTGGAAGGTTGGACAAGTTTATACGAGTGGTGGGGTGTGCGGTCGGGTTGTAGGGGTGCGTTTATACGAGTTGTAGGATGTGGTCGCAAGGGTTGTGGGGTGTGTGAGGGGGGTGTGTGCGGGTTGTGGGGTGTGCGGTCAGGTAAAGTGGGTGCCGGGTTGTGTGGGGTCGGGATGTGGGGGTGTTGAGGTCGGGTTGGTGGGTGATTCGGGGACTCACCGGTATCTTGACGGCCCAGGCTTCCCCTCCCAACTTGCAGTTCATTTGGATGGCGATCTTGGTTGCTATGCTCATCACACGCTGGGGCTTGGACAGCGTGCGAGACAACACCACCTGACATACAACACATCAATCATTGAGGGTTACACATCACTGATCAACCCACCTGGCTCGGCACGGGCATGTCCACGCAACAAACTTTCTTGATCGCATCGTATCGGTCCTTTCTGTTGCTCGGCAGTAAGCAGCAAATCTGTGGTGAAATCCTCGTCACTTTGGTGGATGAAATAATATAATCTGCAGCTACGTGACTCAGGATATTCAAGTTTATCCCCGTGAATGGGAAAACCAAGGGAGTTAACACACGGGCAATCGTCAGATCACCTCGCGCCCACCGTCGGGTTACCCAAGATATTGCAATGTGTTGTGTATGGACACGTTTCTTCAATTTGGTAGAACCCATTAATCCGCTGGGTTCAGGCAATATCCGATAAGTGCATTGCCAAAGGACACAACTAGCGACCAGTTTTGAACCTGCAACCTTCCGGACTAAACACCTCGCACTAACCCACCATACCAACCGATCAAACTCACCAGTTGGATGCGAGGGTTGCGTCCCATCAGCTCTTTGATCGTCTTCTGGAACATCTGGTCCGATTGGATTTCAATGGGAGTGGGGGGAGCCATGCGGAATCCCATGTTTCGAGATACCTGTCGGATATAAGATGATGTAACTGCATCAACAAAAGGTGGAAATTTAAGCTACTTAGTCGGTTACGGTTATTGGGCACTTAGTGAGTGGTTGACGTCTGAATCAGACATACCGCAGGTTTAAAACAAAAGGTTCTCAAAGTGGGGTCTGCTGACCTTTTAGGGTCCATCAAACACTTCCAGGAGGTCCGCGAAAGAAGTGTAGGTCTATTATTCACTGTACAGTATATTTCTTTTTAAAAAGTGTGGTAACCACTGGTTTAAACTAAACAGTAGAATTGTCTAAATCTCAATACAACACACAGCATAGCACCATTGCCCCAACAAAGACCACTATGTAACATGACAAACAACACGCAACAACCCCCATATTCCCCATCCACATAGATAAACCTCATTATAGGATAGGATGAGATATTCATGTTCATTTCGAACCTGCAACCTTTCGATTGAAAGGCGACACACTTAACCGCCAGACTAACCGGTCGGACAATATATCTCCCACCTGACAAATCTTCTTCACGAAGTCCTCCGCGCATCGTTTGTCCCGGGAGCAGTAGATGAGGACCCACTCGTGCAGGTCGACGCATCGGAGCAACCGTTGTCTTCGGAACTCCTGGTCCCATGAAGCGTCTCGACTCAGCACTTGTTTGTTCTGTCATAAACCTTATTGTTACAATGAAATCAAAATTGTTGTTTTAAAAAGTTGGTCCAAATTTACTGCTTAGGAACGCGGATATTATTAATGATTGTTGTAGGCTTTATTTAACTACGAATCTAGATAACATAATGCAAAGGACACAGGTTAATTCACACAAGCAAACTGACAATGTACACAATGCTATATTGATAGTTACAATGCACTAGTTAGAGGAGTTGGGAACAGGTGTGAAGTAGACCTAATCAACGTGGAGCGAAGCGCGGGAACCATCAAGCTTAGAGCGAGAGTAGTTAGCGTTTATAACACAACCCAGCAACAACAAAGATGAGTTATCCCCCGCATATAAATAATATGTATATCCCATCCACCCACCTCCCCAAACATAATAGCCTCTGCATCCAGAACTCTACCCTTCAACTCCAGGATTCGATCCTCGAAACGAAGTCCCCACTCCGCAAATCTCTTCTCAACCTCCGCGTTCCTGGAGATTTAGTTTAGTTTATTCATTTTTTCCCCCAGTATTTAAAAATGGCAAATGAATAAAATCTCGACACGGGAACAGGAAAAGAAGGCAAAACGAACAGTCGTTAAAACAAGTCATTTAAAAAAAGGATTTCATTTAATAAACATAGCGGACGCGGCCATAACTAAGCGAGAGAACAATATTAAGCAATAAAAATTAAATTAAGACCAAACGATATAGAGCCCTGAAGAAGTGTGTGCGGTAAATTTAGTGTTAAGTAGTCCATGGATGGGGTTATGGTTCTGCTCATACTTGTAAACTAAGTGTGAAACAAATCGGGGAAACATCAGAGCAATATTTCCATTAAAATATCATCCAACATTTAAGATTCCTAGCTGAGTAAATGTTGGAATGTAAAATACCACTACATTTGTCCGGCCAGATGGTCTAGCGGTTAAGTCGCCTTTCAATCGAAAGGTTGCAGGTGCGAAACTGGTCGCTAGCTAGTCGGTTGTGTCCTTGGGCAAGGCACTTTACGGACATTGCCTGAACCCAGCGGATTAATGGGTTCTACCAAATTGAAGGAACGTGACTATCATATACAACACACTGCAATAGCTCCGGTAACCCGACGATGGGCGCGAGGTGATCTGACGATTGCCCGTGTGATAACCCCTGGGGTTTTCCCATTCACGGGGATAAACATGAATATCCTATCCTATCCTATCCTATCCTATCCTATTAACATGATAAAAGAGTTAAAATTCTAATTCAAAATTGGAAGTTTTGAATATCTCTAGCTGTATTACCGAACGGCTGTAATTAAGAGGTGAAACAAGGTCTGAATGAACCATCCTCTTACCAGGGATGGGCAACTTCCATAGTCAGCAGGCCATATGTGGGAAAATAAAGGACTGAGTACTAACAGTGCGGTTAGAGCGATAGGCAACTTTTAGGAATGATACGTCGGACCACATTAGTGTGTGGTTGGATACAGACAGCAGACCGAACCTGGGCCATGTTACAGGTTATTGTTAGATACAGTCTGGGGGCTGGTCAAAATCCCTTTACGGGCCGGACCCAGCCCGCGGGCCGTATGTTGCCCACCCCTGTCTTACACCCATACAGACACCACCCCATCCATACCCGGTTATCCTGCGGATGAAACTGGTCAAAGCATCTTTCCTCTTCGTTGGTCCTTGCTTGGTGTACGTGGCGAGCGTCTTCATCGTATTGAAGTCCGCTCGTAGCTGGGGTGGAAGTGGGTAACCCCCCATTCAGATACTCTATGGGTAATGTACCCTTATCCTTTTTTGATAACAATTTGTTCAGCAGCTAAATTTCATAAATTTTTGTTTAAAGAGAACTGACAAAAGCTGTTTAAAACAGATTATAAAACCCTGAATTAATTTAATACCAAGTGATATAACATTTGACAAGTGCATGTTTTTTTTTGGACCCCACCAACTCACCTCATCGGTCAACCCGGTGACGGTACACAGCTCCGGTACGAGATGAACGACCTCCAACCCTCCTTTGCGGATCTCGGACTTCTTGGGTCGGGAGAGGAGGAGGGGTTGGTTGGTGTCTCGTATGGTGATGTTGTATTGCTGGGTGGATGGTGGTTAAAGAAGTGTCTGGAGGGGGATTACGAGGATAGGATAGGATATTCATGTTTATCCCCGTGAATGGGAAAACCAAGGGGGTTAACACACGGACAATCGTCAGATCACCTCGCGCCCACCGTCGGGTTACCGGAGCTATTACAGTGTGTTGTGTATGATATACATGTTTCTTCAATTTGGTAGAACCCATTAATCCGCTGAGTTCAGGCAATTTCCGTCAAATGCCTTGCCCAAGACCCAACCATTGACTAGCGACCAGTTTCGACGCACTTAACCGCCAGTCTAACCGGTTGGACGAGTGTTTTCCTGAACTCTAGTGTTTGCCATACAGTCATAAAAATCACTTGTCCACATTTGAAACTATTCAACTCTTAAGTTCACTGAAACATGTATTAATGCCGGCACAAATAACTGAAGATTTTTCTCAAACAAAGTAATTCCAACCCAAGCTACAAAACTATGAAGAAACACCTACCTCTTTAAAATACTCTGCGTACGAGATTGGACCGGACTTCCGTTCAAACTTCATCCCGACATTCAAGTCCCATTCCACTCCGTCAATGCGGTACGTCTTGTTGTTGTACCTGGGTCAACTCATTTGTACATAAGCACATCTGCTACATCATAATGCAACAATCAATGATGCAAGATTAAGCCCAATGACCAATAATGTTGAGTGGATAAGCTGCTTAGCAGGATTCAGAGATATTGATTGCTTGCATGCATGAAACAGCACATTCCTATATATTCCACTGACCTTGTAAGCACAATCTGCCCGACAAGAAATCTCTCCATTTCTTGTTTAAAGTCCCTGCCACGTTGGCTGCACTCGCGATACATTTGCCGCAGAATATCCAATACCGAGTCTTTGCGCATCAACTGTGGGTGGGTATTAATGTTGTGAATGCAACTTAACTTAACACATTTAGCTGAGTTATATTTACATATCTAGATGCTCTGCAACCAGTGTGCCATGGTACACTACTGTGCTGCAAAACAATGCTAGCTGTGCCACAGTAAAATAATATTTTTAAACAGTTTTAACAAAAGAAAAGGGAATTTTGTTTTTTTAAATATTACGGCTATAAGACACTTCGCTGATATAATATCAAATGTATATAGCTTTTCGGAAGACCTAACATTATACAATTTTGACTGCAATGTGCCATCAAATTTAGTAAATTTCTAAATGTGCCTGAGTGAAAAATGTAGCACCAATCTAGATGATCAACCAAAGATTACTCCATACAAAGTTACCTTATGTGAAACCTCTGCGCACAGCAATACATTCTTTTCATACTGCAGGATGCTGGTAACGAAACCCGGCCACAACTCAAAGTCAACGCGCTGGCACTTCACAGTGAATGACATGGATGGATTGTAGAAGTTCCTTCCAACCTGCTTCATCCCAATTTTCTCCAGCACCCTATGGCAACAATGTTGCATTCGAATAAGCTCAAGTTGCGTGTTCATCTCTATCCAGGCAGGAGGAAGCAACAGAACAAAATATGGGGTTTAATGCGTCGCCTTTTAGCCGAAGGGTTGCAGATTGAAAACTGGTCACTGGCTAGTTGGTTGTGTCCTTGAGCAAGGCGATTAATATAACACACTGCAATAGCCCCAAAGGAAGAAACATGAATATCCTATCCTAATATTTGTTCAGTTTTAATGACAAGTAGACCATTTATTATAATTGAATAACATACACAACCCAGTACTGCTTACATTCCTAATCCGTTCAGATTAAACTATTGTGCATCGTAACCAAATGGTGGCCATACTACGTAAAATCAATCAGTTGTACCAATTTGATACCGGAATATAAGTTGATTTGCCAAGGAGTTGTTAAAAATCAATTAACATCCTGATTCAAACCATGAAAACAGCTGAATTATAGGAACCAAATCCCCTGGTTTCCACTGCTGGGGTTGTACAGGGGTGAAAAAGGGGAATACCCCAAGACCCACCATCGGAACAAAATGTTGTAGATTTGTATGGAGAACGGGGAACTGGGTGGAAGTTCGTTGGTCAACGATATCGTCAGTTGGACGTTGCTTCCATCCGTTCGACGCTTCGAGAACACCACCGTCTCCTATCATGTTATAGAATGCTTAACCACATGAATGGGAATATATTCTTAGTTTTTATTAATTTCCTGGGTTCATGCAAAGTGTGTTGACCAAGGACACAAATACTGGATGGTTAAGCTCAAAATCATTAAGACAACGATATGTTTTAAGATATTTCTGTATGTTATCAAATATACTTGATACATTTCAAATGCCTTTTTTTTACAAACCTAATTTCTGTAACCCATGTGCGTTAATTAGGTTTGTATATCAGTCGTCAGAGTGTTAATCACAGCTAAGAATTTACTTCTAGGTCAAAACTCGTTTACACACAGTGCTAGTTTAACGTTATTCCATTACCTCAGAAATATACACTGTCACTGTGGTGAAGAATAGAAAATATAGCTATTTGTTTTAATTTTTGAACCTTTTTCCAATAACACAAGCGGAGAACAAAATTGACTTGTCCCACATAATAGTTCACTTGACCAGGACAAGCAATAATGTGAAGCCCGGGTGACAACCCCTACGTTCACCCAAGTACAAATCACCTTTTGTTCCAACTTCTTGGTAGTGAACAACATTGTCCCATCAAACATGAATACTTTCCCAATCAACTCCTCGTGGTCTTTCAACATCCCTTTGCGTGCGCCGCGGTGGTCGACTTCTGGTGCATAATCAACCCTGTAATCAACTTTCGTCAACATTCAACCGCTACGCAATCAACTATCGTCAACATTCAACCGCTAGGCAATCAACTGTCGTCAACATTCAACCGCTACGCAATCAACCTTCGTCAACATTCAACCGCTACGCAATCAACATTCAACCGCTACGCAATCAACTGTCGTCAACATTCAACCGCTACACAATCAACTGTCGTCAACATTCAACCGCTACGCAATCAACTGTCGTCAACATTCAACCGCTACGCAATCAACTATCGTCAACATTCAACCGCTACGCAATCAACATTCAACCGCTACGCAATCAACTGTCGTCAACATTCAACCGCTACGCAATCAACTATCGTCAACATTCAACCGCTACGCAATCAACTGTCGTCAACATTCAACCGCTACGCAATCAACTATCGTCAACATTCAACCGCTACGCAATCAACCTTCGTCAACATTCAACCGCTACGCAATCAACTGTCGTCAACATTCAACCGCTACGCAATCAACTGTCGTCAACATTCAACCGCTACGCAATCAACTGTCGTCAACATTCAACCGCTACGC
>CH002021.1:36847-49988 GCA_000149265.1 Ciona savignyi
AACGTATATTAAGATATCAAGAGCCATTCGGCTTAAAATAATACACACAAACCATTTTTTGACCAATTACTTGATTTCACAATATAATCTGTTGGTAAAGTGTAAAAAGGTTAGAACTCAGTAAATACTGTATTATCTTGTGTTAATCAATAAGATTTTTAAAAGAAATTTTGATTAAAACCTACGGCTTACAAGAACAAATTGTCCATGATCCAAGTGTAATTTGGAACATTATTCTCCGGTAAAAAAGCTCCAAGCACTTCAATTACTGTGCTTCTTTCTTCGTAGAAACTCGCACCTGCAACCTTTCGATTGAAAGGTCGAACGCACTTAACCCTGCTGGAATTTAAAATTTTACCGACATAATTTAAAATTGATAACAGAAATCAAATAAACTTACCGTTTTTTGTTCCTAATAATCTTAATGGCCACCAAAGTATTAGTTTTGTGGTCAATTGCTTTCACCACTTGCCCGAATGAACCTTTTCCAATTACTTCCAACACTTCGTATCGATATATCATGTGGTCATGCAGAACCTGGTGCATATGGGTGGGTGAATACCCATAAATGAGAATGTGGGTTACTGGGGCAATAGTTAGTCCGGTCGTTTAGTCTGGCGGTTAAGTGCGTTGCCTTTCAATCGAAAGGTTGCAGGTGCGAAACTGGTCGCTAGCTAGTCGGTTGTGTCCTTGGGCAAGGCACCTTACGGACATTGCCTGAACCCAGCGGATCAATGGGTTCTACCAAATTGAAGGAACGTGTGAATCATACACAACACACTGCAATAGCTCCGGTAACGCGACGATGGGCGCGAGGTGATCTGACGATTGTCCGTGTGTTTAGCCCCTGGTTTTCCATTCACAGGGATAAACATGAATATCCTATCCTAGTCCATTCGATTTCCATAAATCAGTTATTAAATGCATCAGAAAACCGTATATAGTTTTTTGGTTATATGCTTCCTATATCTTTATGTATATGTTGTAATGCAGTTTAAAATCGTATAAAGTATCCCACTAATAGTGACGTAACAACGAATATTGAACCTTAATATAAGACCCGTTCTCGTCATCGTATCCGCAGTTCTGTGACGCTCCTTGTACTCCCTGCACTTTCTTCCCATCCAACCCAAGGAACCAAATATCGTTGTAATCCAATATCTCACTCAACTCGAACGTAGTCAATCGGGAGCCGAAGGCTTTCACCGATTCTATATTGGGGGGGGGGGGGTATGTAAGAATGAATAATGTAGAATAACTTATCTCAATATTTCTCATTCTGTCGTTGACATCGAACATCTATTTTGTGCTATTCATTGTGACGTACAAAGATCTTCACCGTATTTAAAGCGTGTTGTGTATGATTCAAACGGTTCTTCAATTTGGTAGAACCCATTAATCCGCTGGGTTCAGGCAATGTCCGTTAAGTGCCTTGCCCAAGGACACAATCGACTCGCTAGCGACCAGTTTAGATCCTGCAACTCTTAGGTTAAAAGGCGACGCACTAATCCACCACGCTACTCGGTCGGACTAGACACAGCTTAATATGAAAGGTTGATGTAAAAGTGCGGATTCACGAAGCCAATAGTTGATCAGTGCTTCGTGGAACAGCTTATCGCGTGAGAGCCGATACGACACACAATGATAACCACATGACACCATCTATACATGTGGTGCAATATACCTTCATGGGACATCGGTAGCTTGTGGCCCTCGTATACTCGCCCGACCACATTTTCCCGGGGATTTCCCGCTTCCGAGAACCCCACTTCGTACGAATTACTCTGTGTCGCCCCTTGGTGCCGGTTGTGACGTGACTTTCCAAACAAACTCGGATGACCTTCGGAGGTAAACACGTTGAATATCACGATACCAGATTATCAACCAAGTATTTACTTCCAAACGTATTGCTTCGGTTCAAGCCGTTTCCCGCTTCAGGGAAAGCCCCTGCATGGCGGTTCCCGCTTCCTCCGTGCAAGGGAATTCCCCCTCCCATGGATTTGTACCCGAGCGCTTTAGCTGATGGTAGTTTGGTGGGCGGAAGTTGGACCTGGCTGACCCCGGATATGACGTTGCTTCCGTGTGAGTGGGTGTGGTCCACCAGGTGGGGTAGGTGAGTCACCCCAGAGGAATAGTTCTGGGGAGGTAAAGAGGGGGGGGGGGTTAAAGGAGGCATTCCTGACTAGAATATGATATTCATGGTTATCCCTGTGAATGGGAAAACCAAGGGGGATAACACACGGGCAATCGTCAGATCACCTTGCGCCCATCGTCGGGTTACCAGAGCTATTGCAGTGTGTTGTGTGTGATAGACACGTTCCTTCAATTTGGTAGAACCCATTAATCCGCTGGGTTCAAGGAATGTCCGTAAAGTGCCTTGACCAAGACACAACCGACTAGCTAGCGACCAGTTTCGCACCTGCAACCTTTCGATTGAAAGGCGACGCACTTAACCACCAGTGGTTCCAGCAAGAATATGGGAGGTTTGATGTCGCATTTGAGACGCCCAAGCTCCTATTTCCCACCATCAGAGGGCACAAATCGATTTCAAGAACTTTGTATTTAAGTTTTCCGTGTTTATTATTTGTGTGGACAAACATATAAAACTGTCTAAATACCAATCCCACCATAGGTTCGAAACACCGGTTAAAAATCTTTCGCGTTTATGACGTAGTAGGTGAAAGTTATGTCACACATACCTCGTGGGAATGGTGCACCAAGTTCTTGACCAAGTTTCGCTTCGAACCCGATCCATACTAGAAGATATTACGCGTTAATGTTGTTTCTATGGGGGCACTGATACATTAGGATGATCAGTTTATCCCCGTGCGTTGGAAAACGTGGAAGGGTTAACACGGGTAATCGTCAGATCGCTTCGCGTCTCCATACTGAAGCTATTGCAGTGTGTTGTGTATGATTCACATGTTTCTTTAATTTATCAGAACCCTTTGTTCCACTGGATTCAGGCAATGTCCGCGTTCGGTTCTATCATTTCGTTTTTATTTATGATTTTCTTCTTTTTTGCCGACTAAGTGTCAAACCGATGATGGACTTAACCCCACGATGATAAGTCGCGTTAACCATTTGGACACACGACCGAAAATTAATGATTTTCTTACTTGTTGATAAGCTTTGTTGGATGGTAGAGCGCCCTCATTCGACGAGAAATGACTTTTGCCAAAGTTGTTAGGATTCTGCAAAAATGTTGAATATTTTTATAAAAACCATGTTAATATTGTCCCGTGAGTCGTGCCCATTACATCCCTTACATTCCAATCCATTCACAGATTTCTACGAATCTTAGATCAGAAGAATCCGATTGTTTGCAAACATGTGATTCGCTTGGCGTTTTGTGATGCAACAGTTAGAAATGACTTCAACCGAAAGAGCAGGCGCGAGCGCTAACGCAAGGTTGCAAAGCGGAAAGAAAATTTCAACCTGAGCTCGTAGAATTGCGCGATATGAACCCGCGCTTAATTTCGCTATTAATTTGCCTGCGGTTAATTTCGGGGTTAATTTTTCCCATACCTGATATCGACTCATGGGCCTCATGCCAAATATTTCCTCCAGGGTTATCTGCTGCGTTTTGGCGGGAGCCAGGTCGCCATGGATACGAGCCTGTCTTTCTCGGAGGCCATGCGATACATTCGCCATAGCAACCGTTGCTAAGTACGATTTCTTTGGTTTCAGACCTCGGCGCTTTCGAACGGGTTGGCTGGCCCCTGTTGTTGGTCTGTTACGTAACAATAGTGGTCCATCGGGGCGATGGGGGGTCGGAGGGGGGGTGGTGGGGAACTCATCGTAATTGATGGGGCTGCCACGAATATTGGATGCTTCGATTTTCGGGGTCACGTACGTTGGGGGTGGTTGGGGGTTCTTTGGGGCCGCGTGCGCCGTTTTAGGGGTCATGTGGGTGATTTCAACCGGGGTTATACGACAACCTTGTACAATAAATGGCACAACACAGGCGGACACGTCCATACAGATTCAGCTGGAATATTTTGTCGTCAACCTCTCCTACCTGTGCACACGACATACATATGACACTGCATTGGTGCACACGACTCGCATCTAGCACTGGTCCTGACTGATACACACATCAACTAACAAACCATCTGTGCTACTGCGGCGAGACAAGGGCTTGGATCGACGGGCGGTCTATACGTCACAATGCCCATATTTATACGACATAGTTTACGACATAGACTACACGGGCGGTATAATTAGACGAAAGTAGTGGGAGTTACTAGCTCTGGTACGAAACACTGGGTATAAAGCTGTCCTGGATTCTGCTGCACTTGTGGAATTTTTCACATCTCCTTTAACACGTATAGTTCTGGGAAACCACCACCGCACACCACGTTATGCTGGGCTTTCTGCTGTCTGTTGGTAGCTATTCCTCCACACACGGGGAAACCTTAAGTAGAGAAAGCGGGAAGGCGGGAGGGAGGGAAACTGCTCACTAGAATGAATATTAAGGCATAAGAGTTCGTTTTAAACATGGGGTTGGAGATAGGGTTAGTTCTGGGGTTTAGATTAATGTTTAGGCAAGGGTTAACATTAATTTCCCCAGTTTTGGCTAGCAGTTACCTTTCCCTCCCTTTAGCGTTGCCCTCCACACACTTCTAACTGTCCCTCAAATATATATTATGTAGTTAGGAATTTGCTCTGCACTTGGACTCCATTAAACACTACACTGCATTAGTTGGGCAAAGATAACTTCATTTAAATCCTATGGTGTTTGCCAAGACAAGCTGTGAGCGATAGATCCATTGAAATCGCTGAGTAAACATCGACTCGTGTTATACAGCTGACTGACAGCCGCGAAATACTTTCGGGTTTGATGGCTTCCATCAAAGCAATTCATTGTTTAATTATTACCACGTGAAAATTTGTAAGTGAAATTTGATAATATTAACAAACAGAAGCTAATTTTGTATTAATATTAAAAGTTATTTGAGCAAAGTGTAAACGCTAAATAATCGCCAGAATTTAGTAAATACATTTGATATTAAATTGTGTTGTGTTTATAATAATACTAAGCCTTAAGTACCAGCAATATGTACAGCCTGGCGATAACCTAATAAAGCTGATATTATTTGTTCAGCGGTTTCATCCGATCCCCTTTAGACGTGGTGAGACTTGTCGGATAACTGTCCATTATCATTAACCTAGACTCTCCCTATTTAACTATTAACTTATCACGCCAAACTAAATCAATATATATGTGTATCTCTATATACATGACATTAATTATTGTCACCACACAACCTAGAGGTTACTTCGGGTCATCGAATCAAGGTTCAATGGCTAGTGTTGTGTCATACGGCAAAGTTTAAATGAAATGTTTTGCAGTTTAGTCAGCTTGCTGCCTGATTAATTTGTGTGTCGGAGTGTCTAAGTAACTTGCTTATCTTGATTAGTATCGCCATTAATACACTCCTTGAGTAAAAAGCATTTTTTAACGCAAAGTGCATTGTCAGGGACATACCCGACCACCCAGCGTCGGATTTCGAACCCACAACCCTTTGGTTAATGAACGATACGCTAACCATAATGCTTACCAGCTTCACGCATCAATATTGTGGTAAATCCTAATAAACCACCCACACTCGAAATAGGTTTACCATAATTCGTTGATATCTATGTTAATTCATTTTACGTCGCACGTATCGAAGTGACGATGATTGTAAGCATTCGCCCACATGACCACTTGTTTAGTTGTCTTTAAATGTTTTTTACCGGCTTTATTTTCGAACCCAGAATAGGCTAGTTGCTAAGCCCGTTTATTTGTATGTAAGTCGGTACATGTATAGGTCGCGTTAACCGTATGTAAATTAAAGTAATACGTGCTTTTCAGCGCCACCTTGCGACCATTAAATCCTAATAGAGTCAACACACAAGTAACTTGGAACATATACATATTCGTTCCATATATATTCCTTGACTATTTTGGCATATTACGTTGGTACGTTATAAATGTTATCTTCATGTGCATGCGGTATACTTTTGTCCCCCAATTGTTTTCATTCCAATATTCTCTTAAACATTCATACAATACAATAAGACGTCGTATAGTTATCTAAACTTTATTATGCATGTTTGTTGTGGAAACGACTGCGCAAACAAAATTGTAATCCGACGATTTATCGTATTTAATACTTTGTTTTACTGGATAGATTTCGAACCGACGCATTTTATGGATTCTTTTTTACCGAGCCAAGTTTCGAACCTATGATGGACTGGTCACCAGGACCGTTTTTGTATAAGAGTCGGTATATGTATCGGTCGCGTTAACCATTCGGCCACACGACTGTACCATTTGAATCTAATAGTAAAATCTGCAAAACTATAATATAGCGACACCTGGTGTTTGTCGAGTTCCTTGAGAGGGTGCAGCGCCGGCAAGTGGTTGTTTTTCTTCTCCCGACGATGACGTTCCGACTTCTTATAACTGGAATGACTGGAAGAATACGGTGTGAGTGGGGGTTGGTTGGGGTGGGTACCGAACCTTGTACCCGGTTATTGCGTTGTTCCATTATGTTATTTTTATTGAATTAGCCCGGGAATATCAAGACCGACCGTTCACACGGCACTTATCAGAAGTCACACAAAATCAGTGGATCAAAGGTCAATAGTAAAACTAAATAAACACAACAAATACAACACACTGCAAAAGCCCGGCGGTGGATACAAGGTTAGCCAACTATGTAAGATAGAATATTCAAGTTTATCCCCGTGAATGGAAAACCAAGAGGGTTAACACACGGGCAATCGTCAGATCACCTCGCGCCCACCGTCAGGTTACCGGAGATATTGCAGTGTGTTGTATATGATAGACACGTTCCTTTAATTTGATAGAACCTATTAATCCGCTGGGTTCAGGCAATGTCTGTTAAGTGCCTTACCCAAGAACACAACCGACTAGCTAGCGACCAGTTTCGAACCTGAAACCTTTCGGTCGAAAGGCGTCGCACTAAACCACAAGACTAACCGGTCGGATAAATGTACCAACGCTTTCTGCGCATGTTTTTTGCCCAGCCAAGTTTCGAGACCTCGATGGGTCCGTCTCCAAGACGTTTTTTAATATATAATCCTTTATCTGAATCGGTCGTGCTAACCATTCGGCCACACGATCGTTCACTTCTGTGTTTTTTACTGAGAATTAAGATGAATATCTTTGTCAGCATCTAGCGGCCACAAAGTTAACAGATAGCGTCCCAGTGCATACAACCTCCGACGAGCTTGCTCGGACAGTCGTTCAATCGCCCAACCACACAGTTTGTTAGTGCATCGCCTTCCAGTCGAGTGGTTGCAGGTTCGAAACTGGTCGCTAGCTAATTAGTTAGTGTCCTTGAGCAAGGCACTTAACGGAAATTGCCTGAACCCAGCGGATTAATGGTTTCTACCAAATTGAAGGAACGTCTTAATCCACGGCGCAAACAAGAGTATTCCATCCTACTTTAAGATGAAACACCAGGCTTGATACAGAGCGTGGGTAATTTATAAATCACGTGGACGAGCTGCCTTCCGATTACCGGACAAACCAATAACCTTATAAGGAGCTAATAAAACAATCTCACCTTTTATCTGCAGATTTGAACGAGAAAGAATTCATGATGTCGGTCTGTTATACCATCCTCCCTACTTTACCACTGTACTACAGGGAATTGGGGGCACAGTTAGTGAATCGAAAACTCAATCTAGACCCTGTTCAACACTCAGCGACACAAACACCACACGATTCATCTAAAACTTCACTACTATATCCACTGGTTCTATTTCATCTTGAATATGTCTGTCAAATGTCATCTTAAAGAAGGGAAAGCACACACTATAATCACGGAAACTAATTTTAATCCTTTCCTAAGTTTTAAATCTAATTCTGATGTACTAATCTTCATTTTAGTGTGCAGTTTTCACTCCACTACTATATCCACTGGTTCTATTTCACCGGAAATAAACAAAATCTACTTTAATCGTCAGAACTGCAACAACTTAATTTGCCCGAGTTATTCCTCGCAGCCGATATAACCGCTGTACCGATGATAAAGCTCAGGTAACATGACCCGGAGTTAATGTGGTATTGAGGGGGATAATATGGCTGATCTGACATCAACCTCGTCTTGTAAGCCTCGCACGAAACAATGGCCATCGTCCCAACACATCGCCCACTGTGACGTAACAATAGCTCGGCGGGACAGGCTAGGGATCATCTTACACATCAGACATTTAAGAAATCGCGATTATCGCCCTCTAGGTAACGCGACTCCACATCCAAACAATGTCCACACCCCCCATCCACTTCTATGACGTGGCTTCCGCTAAGCAACTTTCGCGGATTTCGCTTCCTAATGAAGCGTCACCTTCAAGCAATTGTTACGTACATTGCTTATGACAATGTCCGATTGTGAGCGCACAGAGAGATAATAGGCACGTGGACCATTAACACGATATCGGATAACAACATCATAAGATGGCGGTTCTAACTGGGCAACATTAAAAGGAGGGAAGGAGGGAAACTGTACATTAAAATTACGGAAACTAATTCTAACCCTGCCCTAAACACTAATATCGACCCCAGAACTAACCCCAACTCAAACCCCATGTTTAAAACGAACTGTAATGTCATAATCATCATTTTAGTGAGCAGTTTCCCTCTTTCCTCTGTTTAGTTTCCCCGTTCTAACTCACCTATACCTAGCACAGAGGAATAATTCGTACACTTTCTCATATACAGACTTCACACACATCAACTTGCTTCAATAATTGACTTCTTAATTAATCGAGTTGTGCAAATATGAGGTCGCGCGTTGGTTGAAACAATACTCGATTCGTATTTGTTTTGCAATTGTGTGATAACAGTGAAGTATTGTGACGTGACATAACGCATTCGGGAATTGCAGGTGAATTCGACGTTTCGATTCATTGGAATTCATTATTGACGTCATTGGAGCGATCTTGAGGCGCGGATGAATATATAATGGAGAGGATGGCGGAGTAACACATTGTGGGGTTTGATTGGTCGAATAACCGTGGTTCATCACGTGATTAACATCTGTCAGCTGATTGGCTGCCATGCAATGCGTCACAATCACTTCAAAATATAATTTCGACAATTGCGATTTATTCCACAATACGTGTTATGACGTAACAAGCGTGACTATGAGATAACACGATGGGAAAGAGAAACAAAGGAATGTTTCGGTTGAAATGTGATTTCTATGTCGCGATTACTCGATGTAAATACGATGGAAATCGTTCCCGCCAAATCCAGCGTTGCATTTCGGACATTTCCGTTGTCGCGTCTCGTATCGCGTCTTGATGCATTTGATGCAAAACACGTGGAAACACTTGGTCAACACGGCGTCCTTGTTGTGTACGTTACAACACGGGCAGCGTAGTTTCGTCTGCAACGGAACATGAGGTTAATTGTGAACTTGGAAGACACGATTAGTAGTGAATGGATTTGGACATATTTCCTATGCTGCGAGATACCATGCAAGCTGCTGATAGGATAGGATATTCATGTTTATCCCCGTGAATGGGAAAACCAAGGGGTTAACACACGGGCAATCGTCAGATCACCTCGCGCCTATCATCGGGTTACCGGAGCTATTGCAGTGTGTTGTGTATGATTCACACGTTCCTTCAATTTGGTAAAACCAATTAATCCGCTGGGTTCAGGCAATGTCTGTTAAGTGCCTTGCCCGAGGAGACAACCGACTAGCTAGTGACCAGTTTCGCACCTGCAACCTTTCGATTGAAAGGCGACGCACTTAACCGTTAGACTAACCGGCCATCTTTGGGTGCAATATTGCGTAAAACCTCTATTTGAGCGCCACAGCCCTCTATTTTTAAATCATTCTGATAGTGCGGTTGTAACAGAGGTGCAACGATAAATAAAGCGACACACGCGACCAAACCAACCCCCACAGCGCTCTATTTTTCAATCCTATCCAAAAGTGGCGTTTAAACAGAGGTATAAGTGCAACAACACACGTGCACAAACAACAACCAGCCACCAACTTTGTATTCTCTAATCTCTTCCATCAACACTTCATCCGCGCTGTACAATCCTTCCGTCTTCTTGTGTTTGTCCAACTTTCGTCGGAGTTTCGCACCGTCTTCCTGCAATTGGGGTTTCATTTTAGGGGGTTTTGCTTTTCCACTGTGTTCCACACTTTCAGGGCCACCCCTTCTCCTAAAGCCGACCAGGCTTAAAATATAACAGAGTAATAATTTTTTATAAACGTTTTTTTTTTCTAATTATATTTTTGTTATTTTGTTAAGTATAGATTTGGCGGCCACGTCAAATTTATCGAAAGTAAATAATTGATTGGATTTTAGACGTGTTTTATGGGTTTTCAAATTTTTATCAACGGTCCTGCTTCGCGTTTTCATTGTGGAAAGAAAAACTACTAACTTAATGTCATTATTAACATGTATTAGCCCAGATATGCACGAGGCACCCACCTGGAGACGACTGATCTTGAAGTGCTCCTCCTCCAATAGCTCCACCTTGCGGTCAACCAGCTCCTCCACGACGAGCAACCTCTGCTTCTTCTTCTCCAACTCCCGGAGCAAATCCTCGCGCAGCTGGCTCATCTCTACGGCCTGTGGGGGGAAATGGGGGGGGGGGAGGGAGGGAGGGGGTTATATTAGTGTGTGTGCGGGGTTATATGGGTGGGGGGTGAGTGATATGGGTGGGGGGTTATATGGATGGGAGGATTATATGGGGGTGTGTGCGGGGGTTGTATGGGTGGGTTTTGGGAAAGGTGGGTGGTGAGTTATATATTAAAAGGGGTGGAAATAAATGGTAAAGTGGTGGTCAAAGTGGGTGGGGTTATATGGGGGGTGTTCGGGGTTATACGAGGTTATATAATATAAGGGGTTACACGTGTAAATAAATGGTAAATTGGTGAAGTGGGGGTCAAATGGGATAGCACGGGCTGGGTATCTATCATCAATGATGTAATAGGGGAATCACCTTCCTCTTATGCAGCTCCATAATCTGTGATCGAAGATTCAATTCTTTCTCCATCGTGGCCAATGTGTTCTGTAACGCTCGTTCCTTTTCCTCTAACATTCGGACTACCTGGTTCTGGGAGTCCACCTGTTGTAATGGGGGGGGGTGGATATGGGGTTAATGTGGTGGGGCTGGTTGGATATGTTTAAGTGCTATGCCCTAAAATAGTAATTTTCTAGAAAAATATATCGTTTTGTTTTTATCGTCTTAGGGGAATTACCCTATATTTATCCACCAAAAATTTTGGTTTGTGCATATCTAGACCATATTGTCTAACAAATGGCAATAGGACAAAAACAATATGTGTCCCATTTTTCCAAATGTGATAATTATTGTTGTGGGGCGGGCTGGATATGGGGTCAATCAATATGTGGGGGAATACCCGTATGCTATATACCCCAATAGCCCCACCTGCATATGCAGAGTGTTGGTTTGGTCCTGGAGAACATTCTTCTCCTCCTGCAGCAACTTGTGGACCTGGTTCGCTTTGATCCGCTGGAACACAAGGAAGGAATTATTCATTTAGTGCATTGGTTCTCGATCTTTTTTACCTCGTGGCGTATCAGGAGCAATTAAGAAACGAACGGCCGCACTTTGCATGGGGAGTCAAAACAATGTGAAATAATTTGAATTTTCCACATAACAAAATTACTGTTTATTGAGCGCTTATGCTTTTCGGAAGTGAATGTAGAAGTAGTGTTACAATGGAAAAGAACGAACTAGACACTAACCATTTAGTAGTTTATGATCTATGCACACTCTGTCGTAAATTGAGGAAATGCAAGTGTGGCACCCACGCACCATTTAAGAATCACTGATCTCGTTGTAAAATTGGAATTGGATCTGTATATGTGAGCACACAAACCCACACAACTGCATCAAGACTGCGGGCATGAGGTGTGATAGGAAGTACTAACCTCGGACATGAGCTTGAAGTTTGCGTCATCTTTCTCACGCAGTTGCTGCAACAGCCTCATGTTCTGCTCCTGCATATCCTCGAACGCTTGTCCCGTGACGTCCATCTCGGAGAGCAAGGCTTCCTCCTCCTGTTTGGTGGCCGCGAGGTTGCGCCTCAACTCCACGATCGTCTCTTCTAACACCTGATTGTCCGGCTGGTTAGTCTGGTGGTTAAGTGCGTCGCCTTTCAACCGAAAGGTTGCAGGTGCGAAACTGGTTGCTAGCTAGTCGGTTGTGTCCTTGGGCAAGGCACTTTACGGACATTGCCTGAACCCAGTGGATTAATGGGTTCTACCAAATTGAAGAAACATCTCTATCATATACAACACACTGCAGTAGCTCCGGTAACCCGACGATGGGCGCAAGGTGATCTGACGATCGCCCGTGTGATAACCCCCTTGGTTTTCCCATTCACGGGGATAAACATGAATATCCCCCATGTATCATCCGATCCACCAACCTTCATCTTCCTCAATGTATCAACATCCGGACCTCGGAGGAGCAATTCCTCCTCCTTCCTCTCCCTCCACTCCTTCGCTTCACGAGCAGCATCCACCGCGGCTCCCAAATCCTCCTCACATTTGCGCAACTTCCTTACCAACTCCTCCCTCCCTGCTCCTGCTCTCTCCACCTCCTCCTCCAGCGAAGCCACGCGACTCCGAGCTTCCTTCTCCCTGGCCATCACCGCCGCCTGCAACCGACATTTCAACTTCTAGCTGGCTGAATAACCTAAGCAAAGTCTCAACTACAGTAACTATGAAATACCCAACAATTGGAACAAGGTATTTTGACAAAGGCCTGTATGATAACATAACTTACTTGTGCAGGGAACGTTATCTGATTAATTATAATCATGTGAGGAAATTGAGGGATTATTCATGCAATAGATGATTTATTAAACCTACTTTGTCCCTTTGTTCTTTTGACAACCCCTTGTACATATCGAGCAATAACTTCAATTCATTCAGCTGGTCTTTACTGGTCCTGCAAGATTATGGACTGATTTAGTCTGGTGGTTTAGTGTGACGCCTTTCAGTCGAAAGGTTGCAGTTTTGAAACTGGTCGCTAGCTATTCCGTTATGTCCTTGGGCAATGAACTTAACGGACATTGTCTGAACCCAGCCGAATAATGGATTCTACCAAAGTGAAGGAACG
>CH002021.1:65280-83998 GCA_000149265.1 Ciona savignyi
GTGGGAGGTTATATGGGGGGTGGGAGGAATAACCACAACAGGTGGGGGTTATATAGGGGGTGGGGGAATAACCACAACAGGTGGGGAGAGGTTACACCGGGTGATGGGGGAATACCCACAACGGATACCTGCCAGTTATCCTCCAACTGATGTAGTTTATGAGCAAGCTCCTTCATCCCCATACTGCTCTCCGCTTCCCTCATCTTCACCGCGATCAACTCCTCTTGGAGCGCAGCTGCGTTCGAATTATCCTCCAATTCACGATTTCGCTCACGCAAGTCGCATAGTTTGTCCTGGTGGGGGGTGTAATATGAGGATAGCTTGTCCTGGGCAGGGAGCATGGGGTGTATTATGAGGATAGCTTGTCCTTGGCAGGGAGCACGGGGTGTATTATGAGGATAGCCCTTCTGGGCAGGGAGCATGAGGTGTAATATGAGGATAGTTTGTCCTTGGCAGGGAGCATGGGGTGTAATATGAGAATAGCTTGTCCTTGGCAGGGAGCATAGGGTGTATTATGAGGATAGCTTGTCCTCGGCAGGGAGCACGGGGTGTATTATGAGGATAGCTTGTCCTCGGCAGGGAGCACGGGGTGTATTATGAGGATAGCCCTTCTGGGCAGGGAGCATGAGGTGTAATATGAGAATAGCTTGTCCTTGGCAGGGAGCATAGGGTGTATTATGAGGATAGCTTGTCCTGGGCAGGGAGCATGAGGTGTAATATGAGAATAGCTTGTCCTGGGCAGGGAGCATGGGGTGTATTATGAGGATAGCCCTTCTGGGCAGGGAGCATGAGGTGTAATATGAGAATAGCTTGTCCTCGGCAGGGAGCATAGGGTGTATTATGAGGATAGCTTGTCCTTGGCAGGGAGCATAGGGTGTATTATGAGGATAGCTTGTCCTGGGCAGTTGGCATGAGGTACCGACCTGCAAATCAACAATGGTGGAAGTGGCTTCAGCTTCCTGTAGTTTGGTGTGCACGAGTTGTTGCTGTAGTTGCATCACGAAAGCTTCTGAATACAATGGCTCATCTGCTACATCTGTGCACAGTAGTTCAACATACAGTACATTATGAGGCAAGTATTACGTTGCTGTGGTATTATCGGCAATTACTTTGTTATTTTGTCTTGTGCTACACCGCGTGATCAATATAAAAGAAAAACGGTTATTGTCCCCAACAAAATCCATGAGAATCCAAACAAATGAAATAAATAGTTGACCTGGCGGATGGGAGTTTTGCATCCCAAGTTGACGCTTGGCGATGCTGAGTTCCTTCCCCATGATAATCTTCTCCTCCGCCTCCAGGGCTCGATTCACACGATCCTGTGCAACATACGTGAATTATATTAATTCTAATTAAATTATATTAATTCCTAATTAGACTTGAATGAAAATTGTTTTTTTTTGGTTGCGTTTTTAAGTTTCTAATATTTTAGATTCGAAAAGAATTTATTCGGATAAGGACATCCCTAGTTAAAAGTTTTGCAACAAATGCAAGTATGGTTAGAACTGATCAAACGTTCTTCTAAGCAAATTAATGTTTGTGTACCACACCACATATACCCACGGCCCACACATCCAACACACCTTCCAGTTAAAGGGTTGCAGGTACGAAACTGGTCGCTAGCTAGTCGGTTGTGTTCTTGGGCAAGGCACTTAACGGACATTGCCTGAACCCAGCGGATTGATGGGTTCTACTAAATTAAAAGAACGTGTCTATCATATACAACACACTGCAATAGCTCCGGTAACCCGACGATTGGCGCGAGGTGATCTGACGATTGCCCGTGTGTTAACCCCCTTGGTTTTCCCATTCACGGGTATAAACATGAATATCCTATTCTATGGTACTTTGGGAATTTCCCCATGTTTACTGAAGATAATCACAAGTAATGTTGCAGCTAAAAAGTATACACAGCTTATTAAGCATCAAGTAATACTAAAATGAGGAAGTGGTTTTCGACATCCCATCAAGAGTGTGATATGACAATTTCCCGTGTGTCAACCCCCTTGGTCCCCACCCACAAGACAAACACGAACACCCACCCACCTGGATGAGCTTGTCGGCCAACTGTCCGTTCTCGCTTTCCATTTCATCGAGCCGTTGTCGTAGCAACCGATTCTCGGTCCGTAACCTCCTCATCTCCACTTGCTCCTCGTGCTCCTTGCTCCTCATTGTCATGTACTCCTTCTCCCATCTGTGGTTATCCTTATCACTAGAGGGAACACCACATACAGATACGCCTACATCAAAATTATTAGAGTACGATCGTGTGGCCGAATGGTTAACGCGACCGATTCATATACCGACTACAATATAAAAACATTCCTGGTGACGATCCCATCAAGGGTTCGAAACTTGGCTCGGTTAAAAAAAAATTATTATAGATTTATGAATCTCCCCATTAATGCCACAGCCACATGCACATTACTGTATGCAGCATATTCTAGAAGCGATATTAGTGCAGAATAACATCACTTGCTGTTGGACCATGAACTCATGTTTATCTGGCTGATTTTTCGAGTCGTATTGTTTTGTTTGAATATTTGAGTGACTGTGCCAGGTTCCCGTATGTTAGTTGTGAAATTAATTCGAAAAGGGTAAATTCAGGCAGATAAATATGAGTTCATGGTCCAACACCATGTGGCGATATTCTGCACTAATATCGCTTCTAGAATATGCTGCATACAGTAATGTGCATGTGGCTTCAATAGGGGAAGATTCATATACCACCAATAATACATTGGAGGAAAAAAAATGGAAATATTCTTAAGAACCCAGCGAATTATTGGGATCTACCAAATTGAAGGAGCGTGTCTATCATATACAACATACTGCAATAGCTCCGGTAACCCGACGGTGGGCGCGAGGTGATCTGACGGTTGCCCGTATGTTAACTCCATTGCGGGACTAATTAGTTTATGCTTACAGAAACCACATACACCATGTATAAAATGTTCCATGTATAAAAATACATTGTGTTTAAGAACCCTGTTTAATAATCATATAGCGAACAATCAATATGTGTTTTACAAATGGTGGTGGGTAACACTCTACAAAATTGTCCACATGTATACAATAATATATATCTGTATGCAACTAATAATGAACCACATCAACTAAGCAATAACAATAAACATAACAACCATCTACGCATGGTTTCTACCTTAAATGGACCCCAACAACCCCCTGTATTAAGCCATCCGCCTTAAATACTGAACAAATGCACAAATTGGGCATCCCCAATTATACCCCACTTCTTAAATAAATCTCTTTCCTCTTGTTTTGACAACTTATATACTACAATTAATACGGCGGGCTGTCATCAAACTACTGTGTTGTGTTTACTATCAATCACACTACATCATATCCTGGTATCCCAGTTTGGAACTCATCATCTAATCTAATAAAGAAGTATGTCATTAACCTAATTATTTGGGGGAAACTTCTTTCTGTGTAACCAACTACCAAGGATAATGGTATTGTTGTGCCATTGCCCACCTACTCACATTGTTATTATGCATTCTTTACCTTGCACCTTAATTTAACCACCATATGCTTTATACCTATGGTGGAGAAAATCAAATTATCAACAACAAACCAGTTGCACAACTTGCCAACCCAACATACAATTTGTTTGAAAGCAAACATTTTACCTCAATTAATGTAAGATAAAGCAACAGCACCAAACTACATTTTGTTTTAACCAAAAGAATGATAATAATCCACTAAACTGTGATGGGAAGTTTTATTGCATTTTTTTCTTTTACTTCCATTTTTTTATATTTGTGTTCAGAGTGTTTTTTATTGCAAGGCATTTTTGAAAATTATTTGCAAGGCATTTTTGAAATGAAATAATCATTTTCATCTGCACCATTATACATCTATTCAGACATTATTAATATAAACCTAAGGAAAGTATGTTTACTACTGAAACAGAGGGTTGCGCCATTACCATTTCTCTTCAAGTTATGTAAATAGCAACCAGAATAATTAGCATGGGGAGTTTAAATATAGAAGTTTGTTTCGACCAAACAAGTGGAACAGAAAGTTGATACCGTTTGATTTTCTTGGAGTTGTATTTGACGCAGACAAACGCTCGTTGAAACAATAGATCAGGTTCCTTGTCGTAGAATTGGGGCAAATCCTTGGTCACGTGCTGGAAGTATTGAACAACGGTTACAATCATACACCACATGCAAAAATAATTTACAGAAATGTTTGTTTGATACAATATCTTAAAATTTAAATAAAAATTTAGGTTAAACTCATAGAAATATTTGGATTTAAATAAAAATGTTTTAAAACCTTTCATAGATAATTCTGCACTAAATTGGTTGATAATAACAATACACCCATGGTCAATAACACACCATATGCACATATACTGACACATATTTGAGAGAAATGTTTGTTTGATATAAAAAATATACAAAATCTTAAAATCATGCACACATAGTTAATAATACACCATGCACCCATACTGACACATATTGAACAGAAATGTTTGTTTATTTAACTTATTTAACAGAATTACAAAAAAATATACAAAATCTTAAAAAATCCTTTAAAAATTTAAGTTAAACTCAGAAATATTTGGATTTAAATACACATGTTTTAATAACTTTAATACATAATACTGCACTAAATTGGTTAATAATTATACACAAACAAAAAATATACAAATCTTAAAAAAATCTTAACAATTTTAATAAAAATTTAAGTTAAACTCATAGGAATAATTGGATTTGAATAAACATGTTTTAAAAATGTTCATAAATAATTCTGCACTAAAATGGTTGATAATGAAAGTTATAATACACAATACACCCATCGTTAATAACACACCGTGCAGACATGCACACATATTTAACAGAAATATCCAAGATACCCCCATCCCACCTTAAGCATCGCCTCCATATCCATTTCCATTAGTTCCTTCTCACTACTCAGCAGCAGCCCAAGTCCGAGCCGGAATATTATTTCCATTCCCTGTGGTGTAAACAAGCTGATTTATTACCAGGATTTGATGGACAAAATAATGGGCACTAACATTTAATGTACTCACAACTTTCGGGCTGGGTTTAAGGATAGGATATTCATATCTATCCCCGTGAATGGGAAAACCAACGAGGTTACCACACCAGCAATCGTCAGATCACCTCGCGCCCACCGTCGGGTTACCGGAGCTATTGCCAGTGTGTTGTGTATGACAGACCGGTCGGAATTAAAGTTTTTTGGGACATTTTAACTTTATCAGCACACACATATGACATTCCTCATGAATAAGCTTGGTTGACCCACATACTTGATCAAAGTAAAGCAAACAAACTTAATAACAAATTAAGTCTGGAAAGAATTAACTGTTGGACTTTTTTTTGGCCACGTGGTTGAATAGTCAAAAATGTGAAAACATGGAAAAGGAACATTTTCTTATCCATGCCAAGTTTTTAACAACTCAACTATCATATGATATTTATGTTTATCCCGTGTATGGGAAAACCAAGGTGGTTATCACACGGGCAATCGTCAGATCACCTCGCGCCCACTGTCGGGTTACCGGAGCTATTGCAGTGTGTTGTATATGATTCACACGTTCTTTAAATTTGGTAGAACCCATTAAATCCACAACCCAGATAGGATAGGATATTCATGTTTATCCCGTGTATGGGAAAACCAAGGTGGTTATCACACGGGCTATCGTAGATGTTTCTGCGGTTGAAAGGCAACACACAACCCACCATCTAATCAGGCGGATTATAACCTCACCCACAAGCACTTACTGCTGACTCAAAAGTACTACCTGCTGACTCACCCACAAGCACTTACTGCTGACTCAAAAGTACTACCTGCTGACTCACCCACAAGCACGAACTGCTGACTCAAAAGTACTACCTGCTGACTCACCCACA
Source organism: Ciona savignyi (assembly GCA_000149265.1). Taxonomy (NCBI): domain Eukaryota; kingdom Metazoa; phylum Chordata; class Ascidiacea; order Phlebobranchia; family Cionidae; genus Ciona; species Ciona savignyi. The sequence goes on from CH002021.1 coordinate 71,190, forward strand.
AGCACAAACTGCTGACTCACCCACAAGCACTTACTGCTGACTCAAAAGTACTAACTGCTGACTCACCCACAAGCACTAACTGCTGACTCACCTCGGAAATGAAGACATCCAAAACACGAGTAGCGAGTTGAAGTTGGAATGTGGTGGCGAATAAAGTAAGGAACCACGGGGAGGCAAACATGGAGGTGTGGAAGCCTTGTGCTTGGAAGTGGTTGAATAATTGAGGGGAGTGGTCCTGTCATTACGGGGCGGTTAGGCCTTCGTTGGGATGTAGATTATACCGATACCAAAATATAAATTTGCGTAAAAAAAAACAAAATATTACAAATGTAAATTATACGGAATGTAGATTATACGGATACCAAAATATAAATGTAAATTATTGGTGAAATGTAAATTATACGGAACGTAAATTATACGGAAACCAAAATATAAATTTTCGGAAAAAAACTTGAAGACTGTGTTTGCCACAATACTGCCCAACCATATTAAATATGTTTTGGACCAATAAACTTTAAAGTTTTATTGAAATGTTATTTGCACATACCGCAATGCAGCTGAATGCATTCAGTGAATTATTAACCCGATGATCTGCTACAGTGTGCAGTAGAATGAGCAGCATATAAAGATAATTGATTGGTTAGTCCTATTTCTGCTATACATCAGGGAAATTACTTTTATCGATGTTTTCCATTGGATAAATCACATCAAGCCATGCTCAGATAGGATGGGTTCAATATAACAATAATCAATTAAATAAATTGCAAATGAAAACAAATACAATTATAAAACGCACTTATAGATTTAGACTAATGGAACAAGATATCAGTACTGATTGTGATTAATTGATTACTTAAGTTTAATGTCATTTGGGTTGTTTATACTAACCAGTGGATAGATGACTGCATGAACTTAAACTTAATCTTAAATATTTATTATTTAAATCCAAAGTTAAACTCATTGGAATATTTTGGATTTAAATAAACATGTTTTAATAATTTTCATAAATAATTCTGGACTGAAATGGTTTATAATGACAGTTTCAGAATGAAAGGAAATACATTGAAGCACATATGAAACAGGGATCATATACACCAGGTTTCACCCCACAACATTAAAAGTGGGTGAGTGGGACAATGTGTGAAACTAAAACATGCAGATGTAGTTGCAGAATAATAGTGATTAGGATAGGAAAAGATATTCATGTTTATCCCTGTAGATGGGAAAACCAAAGGGGTTAACATACGGGCAATCGTCAGATTACCTCACGCCCACCGTCGGGTTACCGGAGCTATTGCAGTGTGTTGTGTATAATAGACACGTTCCTTTAATTAAGTAGAACCCATTAATCCGCTGGGTTCAGGCAATATCCGTTAGCGTCTTGCCCAAGAACACAACCAACTAGCTAGTGACCAGTTTCGAACCTACAACCCTTCCGCTGAAAGGCGACGCACTAACTCACCAGACTAACCCGTCGGATATAGAAACACCACCCACCTGCAACAAGCTCTCCAATTGGAACATACAGAGCCCAAGTTCGGCCATGGACGGCTTGAACAACTCCCGCAGACGATATTCCCTCATCAGGATCTCGAAGACGGCAAACGCGTCTTCCTCGGGCATTTGCATCAACAACAACCCCACGATGAACGCGCTGCCCTGGCAGTAACCGACCTCACGATCGACCAGCGAGTATGCCTGTGAATTCGTTTCAGGTTATTTCTTGTTTTTAAATAATAATAGGTTGAACAAACATCTCTGGCCGGTTAGTCTGGCGGTTAAGTGCGTCGCCTTACAACCGAAAGGTTGCAAGTGCGAAACTGGTCGCTAGCTAGTCAACTGTGTCCTTGGGCAAGGCACTTAACCGACATTGCTTGAACCCAGCGGATTAATGGGTTTAACTAAATTAAAGGAACATGTCTATCATACACAACACACTGCAATAGCTCTGATAACCCGACGATGGGCGCGAGGTGATCTGACGATTGCCCGTGTGTTAACCCCCTTGGTTTTCCCATTCACAGGGATAAACATAAATATCCTATCCTATCCTATTTACATTGACGTAAGTGTGAAGCAAATAGTGATTGGAGCAGCAGCAAACAACCACAGGCCACATTGAGAAAAGCAGTTGAGCTCCAACCAACCTTTATAACATTGAACAAAACTTCTTGTCCAACGCCGTCCTTATCTTTGAAGAAATCTTGCTCGGGGTAAGTTCGCGCGATGTCACGTCGGATCAGCTTCTCGGAGGGGGAGGATTGCCGGAGGAGCTCGGAGTATTTCTCCTTGGATGGGGAGGAGTGGCTGTTGCAGAGGTGTTGCCATGCCAACCCTCGGAAGTGATGGGGAATCCCGCAACGAATCATCTCCTGTAGTGGAACGGGTGGTCGTAGGGGTTAGGATAGGATATTCATGTTTATCCCTGTGAATGGGAAAACCTAGGGGGTTATCACACGGGCAATCGACAGATCACCTCGCGCCCATCGTCGGGTTACTGGAGCTATTGCAGTGTGTTGTATATGATAGATACGTTCCTTCAATTTGGTAGAACCCATTAATCCGCTGGGTTCAGGCAATGTCCGTAAAGTGTTTGCCCAAGGACTCAACCGACTAGATAGCGACAAGTTTCGCACCTGCAACCTTTCGATTGAAAGGCGACGCACTTAACCGCTAGACCAACCGGCCGGGTTGATTGGGGTTGATAGGGAAGCTGGGACTTTGATTGTGGAATGTTGGATACTTCACCATGGAAGAGGTGTTATACCTCAAAACCATTGCCTGAATCCAGTGGATTAATGGGTTCTCCTAAAATGAAGGAACGTGTCCATCATATTCAACACACTACACTAGTCTGGTTAATGGGACGATGATTTTGAAATGCTGGATAGTTCATTATGGAAATTATACCTCAAAACAGATTACAGTAGTTTAGTTTATTCATTTTTGCCCCAGTATTAAAAAATGGCAAACGAAATAATCACGACACAGGAACAGGAAAAGACGGCAAAACGAACAGTTGTTAAAACACGTCATTAAAAAAAGGATATAATTTAATAAATATAGCGGACGCGGCCGCTAAACCTAAGCCAAAGAACAATATTAAGGAAACAAAATTTAATTAAGACTAAAACAATATAATACAAGATTGCTACATTATATGCTGTTACATAACAATCTATTGTGCAATTTGCAACAATTGTGCTGAGACATCATTAATGAGAGAAGTACTGTCAAAGCATTTTTTAGAAACGTTGCAGATGTAGTGATATTACAATGCCGATCCTTTTTTACTACTGGGCAACAAAGTATTTTTGTAACATAGCATTTTTTTACTACTGTTTTTTTACCACTGGGTAACAAATCATGGAGACAACTCACCTTCAATTGCTTCCCGTTCTTCCTCTGATAATCTCCCCAGTTGTTGACGATCCTTCCCCACAAATTCCATGTTTTATCATTCGAGTCGTTTGATTGGTCGGTTCCGTTGTGTAACGAGGTCGGTGAGGCGGAACCGTTGCTGCTCCTGCGCGACCCCGAGTGGCCACCCTCGCTTGAAACTGATTTCAACGACTTTTTGTCGGCTTCAAGAAGCCTGCAACACATTAGTAGAAATACAGCTGCTTGTATTACATCCACCATATGACATGTATGCTCGCGGTAACACATAATACTCCAACCCCGTATAAAGGGTAACACAATAATCTGTCTATGAACACAACATACTGTATTTTTGCAACCCAACCATAGACAGCAAACCCCTTTTTTTATAAAAGTGCTATTGTTCCCAAATACTTGTGCATAAACAGAGTTCTTTAAATGGAATCAAAGTGTAACTGTTGGTGTTGACAAGGAATAATTAGCGTGTAGCGTGTTGAGGAGTATAATGTGGCTGTGTGAATAGTTAGAGGAACGGAGGCCATGGTATAAATAAAAACATTCTTTCAAATATGATGTAAATGCTTTTTAAACATGTTAATTGACCTTTTAAATAAGTTTATTTTAGGATTCCAACCAATTGGTGGCAATATTAATAGACTTTTTTACCAGATTTTTTAATTAAGTTTTGTTTAAACCAACAGCAGTGTGTATTGGATTTATTCCAAATAATGCTGTAAACTCTACCTCACTACCTCAAATGAAACACAAATAAAAATTCTTGCACCATATACTTTCCCTTGTGCAACAGGCTTCATATGATATCAAGTCTTTAAATTACACAGAAATGCACTTAAGTGGTCAATTACCTTTATGCTACCTTAAATCTATTTTAAGCAATGACTGCTTGATTCATATTGACCTGTTGCATTGGTAGTTGATATTACTATTACCGCATGTGTCAGAATGTTGCTACAACAGTATATATTTAATAAGAGTGGTATTTCAATGCATAATAACATTACTGTTGAGCGATATTAGTCAAAACTGACCTTTCGTTGACAGCTTGACACCTTATGTAAATAAAGATAAAACATTCAGGTCTTATTGATATATGTGTTATTATGATAAAGTGAGCATATATTTCAATAGTTTATTTAAAGGATTGAATTTTAATATCTCTGTCTCACTTTACACAAGGATTATTATGATCATTAAACATTGTTGCTTCAAATATACTTTATTTGAATGTTTAGTTACAAAAGCTAGATTGAAATGTTGGTTATTGTGATGATGAATACAATATGACATCATAATTCATTTTGTACACGGTATAAAAACAATGGACAGAAGGATTATAATCCAAAGTTGCCATGAACTTGATGACACCACCTTGTCTGACTGGTTAGTCTGGTGGTAAAGTGCGTCACCTTTCAATCGAAAGGTTGCAGATGCGAAACTGGTCGCTAGCTAGTCGGTTGTGTCCGTGGGCAAGGCACTTTAGGAACATTGCCTGAACCCAGCGGATTAATGGGTTCCACCAAATTGAAGGAACGTGTCTATCATATACAACACACTGCAATAGCTCCAGTAACCCAATGATGGGCGCGAGGTAATCTGACGATTGCCCGTGTGAGAACCCTCTTGAATTTCCCATTCAAGGGGATAAACATGAATATCCTATCCTACCTGTTCTGCTGCTCTATCTTCTCCAGAATCGCTATTTCATCTTTGTTCAATTGTTCTAGGGCGTGGTTGATGGCGTTGGATGAGTTGCTGGCGACATCGTGTGGATGGTCTGAAGCATCAACAAGATGGTAGGTGGATATCACAGTGAATATTGGAATGAAGAAAAACTTGGAACCCAGCATTTAGGAGTAACAGCCCGGTATTGTGTTTATATTGTGTTATTCACAGATAGTTAAATACTCCCATTTATGTTATTTTTAAGGTTGCGCGTCGAAACCAGACATAGACTGGATAGTTGTATGAAAATAAAGCAGTAACATTTTATAAAAAAATAATATTTCAGTATTATAATTATTTACTTTGAAAACATTGCGTTTTATTGTTCAATCATAATCACCTTTAACCCCAGGCTTGCTATGCAGCATGACTGGCTTCGATACAACACTAATCGACATGACATCACTACTTGGGGAAATCCCCTCCATTCTATTGGTCGGTGCTGTCGCGGGTGATCGCACAAGCTCTCTCATTCGCTGACGGAATTGTTCTGTTTTTTGTTAAATTTTGTTAAATATTATTAAACTTAATTTTTGTTAAATTTTGTTAAATATTTTTAAACTCAATTTTTGTTAAATTTTGTTAAATATTTTTAAACTCATTTTTTGTTAAATTTTGTTTTGAAACTCCATATTTTTATAATGTATTTCGATTGTTGTAACGTGATTCAGATTATTGTACAATAAACCAAATTATTTATAAATAATAAAGAATAATAATAATAAATTTGAAAACTGTAACCATAGCCAGTTGTGCCCTTGGGCAACAAAGTTAAATGATATCAGCCGAACACAGTGGACTAATGGGTTGAACCAAGATAGTGAAAATGCCTCAACTATATACAAAACACTACAATAGCTTGGATAACTAACGATTGAAGATAGGAGCAATAAAATTTTAGTTCCTAGGTGTTTAATCTCAACAAATACAAATCCATTGAACATTGGGTAATTAAAACCTATTTTTTTATTTAATTCTTTAATATAAAACCAAATTCCCAGTAAAACATACATGAAATTCAAATAATTATAAAAATAAAATAAAAAAAGTCTTGGTCATTTGAAAACAACTTTACTATGTGAGATTTACAGGCATCATTCATTTGCAAAGATTGCAAGGTAAGTATAAAGTGCTGTAAAGATACTGGAAGCATACCCGAGAACACTTAAAAACATTTTCCTTCTTGTTACCTAATTACAAAATTAATTTTAAAACAAAACATCCAATAATTTAACTTTATGTTAGATTTAAATTATACTGTACTTGCTACCTGTTGGTTTTACATTGTTGGTCAACAAATATTAAATAGGCTATTGGACAAAACAAACAATAAGCTATTCTAAAACAGACTATCAAGATCTTTAACAGTAGGCAGGGGGTGATCTGGTACCTTTTCTTTGTGTTCCAATCCACGAAATAAACTTGAATATCCGGAACTTATAAAATTAGATAATCCAACTTTAACTATGTTTAATATTTCTAGACTGCTCGTTTTCCCCTTTTCCTGATCCTGTGTGGTGATTTGTTTGATTTTCTGTTTTTTTAATACTAGGGCAAAATATAAATAAACTAAACCAAACTATATAACTGTGAACGGGGAATAATTTAAGCTTAATCCTCTGGCGAGAGGCAAACTAAGATGCTGCAAGTACTATGACCATTGACCACAATATGTATTTGAGCATGGAAAGAAACAATGTTAGAGTAACAGGTTTGTCATTGGAGATACTGTGATAATGTTGAAATATTGAAGCGTTTTAGACATGCTATTCGTGTTGTGTGCTTTTCGCAAAATTTATGTTAAAAACTGCACAATGCATTGTAAACAATCTTTACAATATTAGGGACAATTCATATTCTAAATGGGGAAAACTAAGTGGGAAGGGGGAAACTACCTACTAAAATGGATTAGGGCTTTAAAGTTTTACTTTAAAACATGGGGTTAGAGTAATGATTAGTTATGGGCTTGAGATTAGTGTTTATGGTAGAGTCAAAATTAGTTTCCATAGTTTTAGTTTAAGTAGTTTCCCTCCTTCCCTTCTTTTGGTGTTGCCATTCGAAATGGCCGTATATCTTACTAATATAACCTTTGTTGTTTGTCATACACTATGTTATACAGCCTCTCTCAAAATCTGCACCACACTTAATAAGCCAACATAACATTGGTCAACTGGCTTATCTGTTAAATCAACATTGAGACACTTTGCCTTGTTTGTTATTTTAAAACCAAGAACAGTTTATGCTTACCTAGTTGAGCCATGTCAACTTTGAGTAATTATATCTTGGAAAGCATTTTACTCCAATGCTGTAAGACCACTGTTTTAGTCCTCAGTAAAATGTAGATTTAACCACCGCCTCATACTATTTGTCCGACGACCCAGCAGGTTATACTACTCATAAAAATCTGCGTAAAAGTTGTTACGAATGGGTTGGAAAACTTAAGTATATAACCGTTGTTACAAACACACGAAATACCACTAAATATTATAAATCAAACTTTCACTTCTTCAGAATTATTCTGACATTCATACTCACAGCCCGATTCACGATTTATTCTCATTGTTTCTATATGACGTCATATTTGGTCACGCATGAGCACTTAACTAATACGATGTGTTTTTTTCACCGTACGTCAAGTTTATACGGCTGTAATTATTACTACAGATAATCGTACAGATGGATTATATTTTTGAGCTTGTAGAGTGTAGACAGAATATTCATGTTTATCCCCGTGAATGAAAACCAAGGAGGTTAACACACGGGCAATCGTTAGATCACTTCTAGCTAACCATGGGGTTACCGGAGCTATTGCAGTGTATTGTGTATGATTCCCTTGGTAGAACTCATTATTTTGCTGGGTTCACGCAATGTCCGTTAAGTGCCTTGCCCAAGAACACAACCGACTAGATAGCGAATAGTTTCGTATCTGCAAGTTTTCGGTTGAAAGGCGCCGCACTAAACCAGCAGACTAACCGGTCGGACATATAAAACGCACATGTAGCCCAACACAGATAATTTCTAAAACTTTCAACCTGGTTAAAAGTCTAAAAACTAATTACATACTCTTTTCAATAAAAAATATCGGCACAGTAAATGGCGAAAACGAAGGGATTATTTTTAATTCTTGGTTCTAAAGCTCGAGTAAGAAATGCTTTTAAATATTTGGTTCAAATCCTTAAATTTTCTCTTACAATTATTAAAGTTTCAATTGAATTATACAACTGAAGAATGTCCGGAAGACGGACGGCAAAACCCATTGTATTCGCGTGGCAATCATGATTCGGGGACAAATCTTAATTTATATATAGGATATTTTCCAAGATAATTGTTTACTTTCTGGTCTTTAAAACATTAAATGTCGACAAACTAACTTTCTACCACCAGTGATATTAATACGAACTAGACCTGGTAAAAGGGACACGGACTATATTTGCCACAGAAATTCATTATATGTATAAAATACATAAGCAAATAAAAAACACTATTGCCACGTATATGAAAAAGCATAATACATAAAACTATTACACATCTATAGTGAACTTCACTGCAAACAACAAAATTAAGATACCCCACACCACAATAAACCAATTTTCAGAAAACCCCACGAAAACTTTCCCGCATTGAAATTGAAACCAGTGATCCGTCTGCGGCCACTCAAAAGTGGTTGTTAAATATAGTGGTGGTTGACACGTGGTTGACACTCTCTAGTTACCTTTGTATTTTATATTTTGGGGGATTTCTAGGGGTAATTTGGGCTATTTTAAATCATTACTGTTTTCTAAATGCAGTTTATACATCTTCATCTTTGTTTGGAATTCGAAGTGAATAATCCATTTCTGTACACTGTTATCAGCTGTGAAATAATATTGTCCCCGAGAACTAGATCTTTTACTACACTATGTAATATGACTGGAATTCCCCTAGTTATTTTGTAAAATAAATGATCGTCTTGAATAACCATCATGTCAGTTAGCACTACTGAATGTTTTAACCTTTTACCGAGCCAAGTTTCAAACCCATGATGGGCTCGTCATTAGGACCGGTTTTTGTATAGAAGTCGGTATATGTATCGGTCGTGTTAACTATTTGTACAGTCGTGTTAATCGTATGTGGATTGAAGTAATACCGGCTGATCAGCGCCACCTTGCGACCATCAAATCCTAATACAGCCAACACATACGTAACGTGGAACATATACATATTCGTTCCATATATATTCCTTGAATATTTTGGCATATTACGTTGGTACGTTATAAATGGTATCTGCATTTGCATGCTGTATACTTTTGTCTCCCAATTGTTTTTCAACCTGATCGGTCAATCCTTTTTTTATCGAATAGCTGGCTGCCACGAGCGTGTGGCTGAAAAATGAGTAAAAAAGAATTTCGAAGAGGAACCATGATAAGCAATATTTAATATGGTTAATGTTTTCACAAATGTACAGTGTTTGTGCTCGGTTGACTTGAATATGCAGTCGGTTGTGTTGACGAGTGGTTAGCGCGTACGATACACATATACCATGCCATTTGAAAACAAACCAAGTGGGATCACGGGTTCGATACTAAATAAAATATTATAGGTAATTCATGTTTATTCCATTCATGAGAAAGCGTAAGGTGATTAACACACGGGTAATGTCCGGCCCGGTGGTCTAGCGGTTAAGTGCGTCGCCTTTCAATCGAAAGGTTGCAGGTACGAAACTGGTCGCTAGCTAGTCGGTTGTGTCCTTGGGCAAGGCACTTTACGGGCATTGCCTGAACCCAGCGGATTAATGGGTTCTACAAAATTGAAGGGACGTGTCTATCATATACAACACACTTCAATAGCTCCGGTAACCCGACAGTGGGCGCAAGGTGATCTGACGATTACCCGTGTGTTAACCCCCTTGGTTTCCCATTCACAGGGATAAACATGAATATCCTATCCTGTAATCGTTAGATCACCTCGCGCACCCCGTCGGGTTAACGAAGCTATTGCAGTGTGTTTTGTGTGATTCACATGTTCCTTTAATTTGGTAGAATCCATTAATTAGGTTCAGGCAATGTCCTTTAAGTGCCTTGCCAAAGGACACAACCGACCAATTTCGAATCCATAACAATTCGTTTGAAAATCGACGAACCAACCCACCAAGCCCTAGTACTGAAGCGAAAAACATTCCTGTATGACGTGTGTGGTTCATTCAGATGAACATTTGAGACGTTACGTCGGCTAGACGGTTGTCTTGTGGGCAAGTTATTTACAGGACTTCACCTACAACCATTGGATTAATGGGTTCTACTAAAATTAAAAAAAAATTATAGACAACACTCTGCAATAGCCCCAGTAACCCGACCTTGGGTGCAAGGTGATCTGACGATTGCCCGTGTGGTTACACTTCTTATTGAGTCATGCCATTAACATAAATATCTTATCATGTTTATATACGTGTTTGTGTAACTACTGCTAATTTGCATAATTAGCAGTACTACGTCAGCAATTTGCCTACATGCACTAAATATACAATCTGCCAGTGAGATTACTATATTTGTATTTAAATTAAGCAACACGTAATTGACCGGGGCGACCGTTATTATAGTTTATTTTCCCGCGTGAGAGGCGTAACAGATTTTTTAAAACAATGGATATTTGGGGTGATTAAAATAACTGAAAAAAGTTTGAAATCTCATACAACACACTACCGCTTCGGTTCATATCTAGCTTGGTGGGTCATTATCATAATCAACTACAATAAGCTTTGAGTTTTCACATTATTTCGTTGTGACTTATATTCTTAACTTTACACAATCGACTTTCTCAAGTATCCCCACGACACAGCGTGCATGCTGATATGTTGTTTGTTTATTAAGTAACAATGGACAACGACATCAACAATGGAAGATAACCATGGACACGTCACAGAGGTGTTTGTTGAAGAACAGATGTGCAAAAGTGACGACACAAAGTGAGAGATAAAATGGCAGTCAGGAACAACAATACGTGCAGCACGACGGACAATGCACCAAGCTCTCACAGTCGCGAGTAACACTGGCAAGTATAACCGGGGAATCCCCCAACACAGTAATCGTACACACCACGCTAAACAGTGAGGGAATAAAAAATTTGCTAAAATTGCACACGAGTCGTCGGAATGATTGACAGCAGAGTATTGACGTATGTGACGTCATCAGTTATGTGACGTCATCACTTGTGTATGACGTCATTATTATGTAGATTAGCAGCGGAAGTACACAGTTGTTGCAGCTCACGAGAATACGCACTAATGTCACCTGTGGGCGAGGTCGGGTTAGAATCATTTTGTTCTACGTGGGTTTTGACTATGTCGTTACAATGGGAGGCTATGTGACGTCACAAACGTGGTGTTGTGACATCAATCGCGGCATAAATAGAGCTACAGGAATAGATACCTTCAGGTTTGCTTTGTGGTACGAAGGGGTGTGCGGCAAGCTGGATTTGGATGAGTTCCAATACTCGCTTGAATCGGCGGTTCGGACCTGGTGTTTTGGGGTTGTTAGTATATATGGACATAGGATGACACAGCCATTAACTGTGGCTTTAAATGGAACTGTACGGTCGTGTGGCCGAATGGTTAGCGCGACCGATACAAATACCGACTACTATACAAAAACAGTCAGAGTGACAAGCCCATCCTGGGTTTGAAACTTGTGTCAGTAAAAAAAAAATTTAAATGAAACTGGAATTGATTGAAGGAAATCACTGATAATTACTGTGGAAATGTAGTTTCCTTTTCTATTATGACCACACAATCGCTTTTGTTTGCAGTAAATACAATCTAAACAGTATTCCTGTTGCGTCATAATTATGTTTCATACAGTCATAATATTGTAAACATTAAATGTGTTGTGACGTAATAATTAATTTCGTTGTTACGTATAAGCATTGTGACGTGTGTTGTTGTGGTTTGAATTGCTTCCAGCAGGAAGTGCATGGAACGCTATCGATGGCGGCGCGGCGTGTGTGGCTGGATGGTCGAAATAGATGTGCTTGTGACTAGATAATGAGCGCTTTGCATATTGGATGTTACGTCATATCCTCAGTCTAAATGGTGATTGTGATTACACAGTGGAAGCACACACATAGGGGCAAGCAGACTGCTGTTGGGTAAGTGCTAATATTTATTCACTTGTTGTGTATTGTGTTGTGTTTAGTGGATTCATATTGTGGAACAAGTAGCCACGACGACAAGCTAATTTACAACAGTGTTGGTTGTAATAGAGTAAAAGCTGCAGGTAATTAGTGCTTATTGTGGTAAAGTTTTTCTTAATGTGTTTATATCTGTTTATAATAATATTATCATTGTGAGATAAGCAGTAGGGCTATTTACTTGGTTTCCATGAAATTTAAGAGTAAGTTAGTCATATAACTCGTTAATTATTGTGCTGTAACGTTTACATCTGTTTATAATAATATTATCTATCATTATGGCGTAATACTAGCGGTTGTAGTAAGTAGCAATAGTGCTATTTACTTAGATATTAATGAAAAGTAAAAGTCAAGTAAGTCGTTAACATATTAGTATGATGTGTGGTGTAAGGTTTCCAAGTCGCCAAACACGGGCTTGACATGTATTTCGTCACCGATATTCAAGTAAAATGTCCTTTGCAAGGGGGTCAGCAATTTGTGGTTCTTTTATGCTTGTGATGTTGCTTTTTTATTTAATTTATTGC
>CH002021.1:88650-104813 GCA_000149265.1 Ciona savignyi
ACACTCACGGTGGTGAGCGTATCATCACCACAACACTCACGGTGGTGAGCGTATCATCACCACAACACTCACGGTGAGCGTATCATCACCACAACATTCACGGTGGTGAGCGTATCATCACCACAACACTCACGGTGAGCGTATCATCACCACAACACTCACGGTGGTGAGCGTATCATCACCACAACACTCACGGTGACCGTATCATCACCGCAACACTCACGGTGGTGAGCGTATCATCACAACAACACTCACGGTGAGCGTATCATCACCACAACACTCACGGTGAGCCGTTTCTCTGGTTTGACTTCGATCATTCCGCGCAGCAGGTTTTGAGCATCAGGGGAAATGAAATGTGGGATGTGATAAACTCCTCGCTTCACTTTCTCCAGTAGATGGCGCAAGTTGTCATCATCAAAAGGGAGAGCCCCCTGTTTCAATGAATGAAGATTGTGATGTCAAAAGTGGAAAAGACACAGATAGATACGATGATGAAACTTACCACCAACAAAGCAAACAGGATAACCCCACAACTCCACACGTCAGCCGTCCTTCCATCGTACTTCTCACCCTGGGACCATAAATGGAGTTAGAGTCGGCTACACAACTATGAACAAATAGGGAATACCCGTATGACTTCAGGACAAGCATAATGCGGAGAGCCACAACTGGTTTCGAGCAGATAACCTTCCGGCTGTAGTGAGGCCATCCCAAAGTCGGCAACTCGGATATTATTCTTCTCATCAAGAAGAAGATTCTCAGGTTTAAGGTCGCGATGGCTGTACATAGTGGGTGACGTTGCATGTTTTCAAACATTGATATCAATGAAACAAGTATAAGTTGTGGTTACCAGACATTATGGTGGTGACAGAAGTCGACTGCGGATACGATTTGTTTGAAGAAGTGGCGAGCTTCCCTCGGCGTGAGCCGTCCTTTGCGCACCAGGTAGTCGAACAACTCCCCACCAGATATTAACTCCAATATAAGATATCTATGACAGAAATCGCTTTATACCACAAAATCATTAGATTAACGGAAAACTATTAAATAGTTGCCATGAATAATGAAATATTCTGATGTCCACCATCAATGATCTTGGACTTGTACAAACAAATTTCAAAGCACAAATTAAATTTCATAAGATCACAAGACTAAATTACGAGATCATTATAACAAGGTTTGAATAATTTATAATATTATCCACGTCCAGTTGGTTTGATGGGGCCAGTAATAAATGCATCCAATGATCTGCTCATTTATTCAACCGTTTAAATATTAAGAACTAAATTTTCCATAGAAGTCTTATTATAGTGATATATAAAGTAAACAAAACAAATGTCAAAGTTTTCAAGTAATGACGACTGATAAATGCAAAACTGAGAACCCAATTTATAGGTACCCAACAAAATAGCTGTTGTAGTGGTCAACCATTGATTTTATGCCAACACGTATTGTGGCGATTCATAGTCGGAATTTAAACCAACTCAACGCGCATGTTGATTTCAATACTTCCACACAAATCCGAACAGACAAGCGATAATGAACATGCAAGAATGAACATTTGAATAATCAATACTTAAGGAGGGTCCAGGTCAAGATAAGTTTAGATAAGATCAGATAAATGTTAGTTAGTTTACCAAGCCTTACATGGTTGCATAATTCACTTTAACATATAATTTGAAATAAATAATTAAAAACAGTAAATAAAAACATTTGATCCTGTCAAAAGTGCACACACACCATACCACACGCCAACACCACACGCTACCAACATAAAATTTGTGGCTTACAAGTATTTCTTGTTTTCATAGACATCATATAATCCGAGGATGTGTGGATGGTCGATAAGTTTCATGATCGCGATCTCACGCTCCACCTGGTCATGGAAATCATATATTATTCTTAAGTAATCGAAGCTAAGACTATAATTGGTATTATAGACAAAGCAAATTCAATCTTTTAATTTGCAAGTTTCTATTGCAAACTGCGCCCACATTCAGATGGGCTTTCTATGGAAGCAATAAAGACATTTCTCCGTTTCCCCGTTTAGCTCTTTATATTTCAATACATGAGATGCTGCCTTAAAACACTATTAGTTAAACTTGTTTGATATGCAATCTGCCTCCATGCATTCTCATTGATCCCTTACAATGAGCTTTATATCCTTTAAAAAAATAGACATCATTATATGGGTTGAGGATTGATCGTTATATCCCACTGTTCATTAGTGGCCTTACGACTTTGTTCATGGCTGTTAAAATTGATTACAACAACACATGTTGGCCTAAGGTCAACAAACAATCGTTTTTTTCCATCTTTCCTTTTCTCAATAACAAACAAATGCTATGGAAGTTTTACAATAAACAAATAAATATACGGTTGTACAGTTGAAATCTTTTGTTTTTGTGGTTACAACATCACAAAACAAGATAATAGGACATATATCCATGATTTGTTTAACTGATAAATTCTGCTGAATCAGCATTTTTCAAGATGATTCGATTTCGGCAAAACATTTTAATAATTTTATCCAAAACCAAGTTAAAATCAGCCCATAAATAAATAAACACTAATACATGATCATCATCATCATTCTACATAATACCCAGCTTAACACTGCTATACTACTGAATCGGTCTTCATGACCGCTTTGCTCATGCGAGGCAGGAAAGTAAAAACAATGAAAGAAATAACCGACAGAGAGACAAAAATTGTTGGGGCAAAAACGATGTCTGTGACAATAAAAAATTCAGGTTAATTTGGCCGAAACCATTCCACAAAATAACCAAATGTTTGAATGAGATCTAGTCTTAAAAGATGATTGATTTGGTTAATCTTTAAAGGAAGATAGGTATTAATCTGTGATTTACGCCACACTACAAACAACTGCATTAAAATTAAATTGTACTATTCCAATGTTAAGAAGACAGCATGGTTCCAGTTCCCGTGATAAATAAATGAACTGAAATAATTCTCTCAGATTGAACTAAATGTCAAATAAATTTATGCTTCATAAAAATAACCTTGCTTGATTTGCCTCAACATAAAAATGGGTTTATTTATCAAGAGAAAGCAATGATTGTTCTGTGGAGCCAAATTGATTAATATTGATTTTTAACACAGCTACAGTAGTAAGCTTGGGATGAAGCGTGTACAAAATAGAACTCCTGGTATTCAATAAAGCTGTCTCAGACCTAACTTTCGAGAATCACACGGTTGACTAAGAATACCTGCTAGCTTCCAATCTATATAAATTTTTCCATAATCCTGCCGTAATTTGTGGTGCATTAAGTTGATAAAATATTTCATATTAGATAACCTACTGCCATGCATTTTAAACATAAATTTGCAAAATACGACTGAGTTCCCAAACCTTGTTAATGACATTTTCACTCAATTTCTCTCGGTTCACCACTTTAATCGCCACTTTCTTCCCAGTGGTGCAATGAATTCCCATCTTCACCAACCCTGTACAAATGTCGGGCGGATTACTTATGTTGCATTCCTAATCTTAACTTAACTTTTACAATAATGAACATGGTTAAGAGAAAATCTTAGCAAAAGATCTATATAAAAACAAAAAAACCCTGCCACTATAAATGCTTATAATACAACCGACATAAAAAATGAAAACGTAACCGAACCAATGACAGTATTGATAATTATTTGAAACAAACTTTGAGTGGCGCATTTACACTATACTTGAACAGAGCAACGATATAAAACATATACAGTAATCAGGTGCATTTTGTAAACAGCATTTAGAAACTGCTACAGATTTAACTTTGATAACTATTTTAATTTCTAGGAAAAAAGAATAAAGCAATATAATTTAATTTGATAAATATACTAAAGTAAAAGTGGTCGTAACGGAAATAACCTAATTTTAGATTACAGGTTTCAAAAAAATCCAGTTAAGTTCAGCAATACTTATGTTTATATGGTGTAAGTAAACACTTGATCTTCATTAAAACATATTGCTCTTACCAGTCTGTCCTTTTCCAAGCGTTTTATCCAATCGATACGGTCCAACATACTGTGCAGTATTGCTTCCTGCGGACATATTACTTAAAAAAAGTATTTCTAAACACAAATAGCACACGGAAACATGGAACTTGTCGCAGGGGACTGGAAAACAAAAAATCTGGGAAAAGTACAAGAAATGTAAGAAATATATAAACAAAAATGCAGACAAACACAACTACACAACGCAATCGAACCAAACGTAACAGATGTCAGATGGAACAACGCGAACCAACGTTATTCCAAACAACAGTTGTCCGACGTCCGTCTAGTTTCACCAATGTCTATTTTATTGCTGCTTCACATTTTGCAAAATTGTTTTTTTGATTCATTTTTGTCTTGTCCCGTTGTCGCATCATGTAGTAATTTTCTTTTGTCCAATAGTCAGGTAGTCTAAAGATTATTTTTTATGTCAGGGATAAAAAAAACATGAATATCTATGAACTTAAATGAATATCAGGCCCGCCCCCCGCGCTTGCAAGCGACCTGTGTTTGGTAATGTGAACGTATAACCTCGTTTTATTACCGAGGTATGTTTCTAACCTAAATGGACTTCGTAATGTCCGTTTTAAAATGTCATATACGAATCGGTCGCTAACCAATTCAGCCCCACAAATCAGTCGGAGAATACGGTCACGTGCCAGGTTATAGAAAATGACCCACCGATGGTCCGCGAAAAAGTGTATGGACCCGGACTTACCTATCTTCTGTGATTTCTTAATTCGGTGGATTTTAATGCGACAGTTAAATAATAAAGCAACATAAAAAATATCAAAGGGTTTTGGTGGAGGCCATAGTTGGTTGTTAATTAATTCCGTGTACACAGTCGAGTTATGAAAGCTATATTGTCGTGTGATTTATATAGCTAAGACCTTTTTACTGTTTTTGTTTAAGGCAATAATCCACTGGGTGAAAGCGACGCCCGTTACATACCCATAGCCCAAGCATAAACATGAAGGGCTTGTCCGGTATATTTTGACCAACTAACGTACTAGTTGCGCTTTACCGCACTTTCTTTTTCAGTGCTTTATATTGTTTTGGTCTTTATTAAATTTTGTTTGCTTTTTATTGTTCTTTCGCCTAGGTTTGACGGCCGAGCCCGCTATATTTATTAAATTTTATCCTTTTTTAATGACATGTATGGACGACTGTTTGTTTTGCCGTCTTTTCCTGTTCCTGTGTCGTGATTTTATTCGCTTGCCTTTTTTAAATACTGGGGCAAAAAATGAGTAAAACTAAAAATAATGAGCTACCATACGCGATAAGTAGTGTTATAGATCTTATTTAACATAATTCTCAACCTGACTTTAAATACCAATGTTCTATCGTTCTTTGTTATCTTATCCCAGGATACATATAAACAATCCCTTATTTTCTTTACCTTATATCGACCCATCCATTTTGTAAATTACCGAACCTATAGTTTCGGGTCTGTAAAGGTTCGCTTCGAAATCGGATGTTGTTTATAAATCGACATTTTCCGTTTGGCCATACAATCACATGACAATAACGTTAAACGCTTTTTCCCGTTCCTGTATCGTGATTTTATTCGTTTGACATTTTTAAAAACTTGGGCAAAAAATGAATAAACCAAACTAAACTAAAATTTTATTTTAAATTTGATTTACTACGTGTTTCACGACAAATTCTACCAAATAAAATGTTTGCCGGTCCAGCCTATAACCCCTAATATTATTTATTTCGTTTTTTTTAGCATTTAGTCTTTATTTCGTTTCCTCTTTTTTCAACAGCGTTATCAACACTGTCTTCTAATCATAAACTCTACAAGCCCCACCCATTACCACATCACACTGATATGGTTTCGTTTGATGTCTCTTCTGCTATCACTTATTATGGCCATTGTTTCATTTGCCTTTTTCTTCCGCAGCACATCGGGTCATTGGGGTCTCTCCTCTCTCGCAGTTGTTTTATGCGAAGCTAATGAAGATGATGTCTATCTTATATCTCGTTGTTATTTATGCTGTCTGTACTGTGGGTAAGTGATATGTATGGATTTGTTATCGTTTATACTGGCAAGTATTGCAAGAAATGATCAGCTATATATTGTCTGTATATACGTACTGCTGTGTATGTTGCGAGCCTATATACTGAAATATCTATGTAATATGAAATAAAGAATAAGAATATTAGCGATATAACTTATCCCGTTAAACTTATATTTCGAGGTTTAAATTAGCTTGATGTATGTGTGTATGTACGTCCACCCGACCCTTAAAGCCGCATTCTTTGAAACTAACAAGCGGATAAGTAGGCCAAGTGAGTTCGTAACGAGGTTATATGTCTTACAATAGAGTGCATTTTGCCCGTTAAAGCGTGAAAGGTCGGAACTAACCCCGAAATAAAAAGTTTTGTGATAATTCTTACCATTTCCGTAATAAAACAACCACAAATAATTAACGAAAATTTCAAAAATATGGAAAAAAACAATATTGTGCATTTAAAGTTAATTTCACTGAACGAAAAAGTTGATAATTTCGATTTGCAGCTGTGTGTTCAAAGCATGATTGGTTGGATTAAATATCAGCGACCGAATTAGAAAGTCTGTACACTATATTAGAACCCGCTATACACATACTACACAAGTTGTATTATTGGATCGTATAAGGGTATTTCATCTAATTTAATACTTAATAAATAATGCTCCAAGAGAGGTATTTTGGTTCAACTTTCTGTTTGTGATGTGTTTCCTGTTTAATTCCGCGAAATATCGCGTCGAGTTCGACAAAACTTTTTGAAATTAACTCAATTTCCGATTCAATTGTACATTTCAAACATAAACCGCGATTTAAATAGTTATGCTTTATGCATAATTACTTCAATATAGGATTTAACAACCGCTGAGTAATCTTTTTATTGCAGTGACGTCATCAATGTTGATTACGACGTCATCAAAGTTGATTACGTCATACACTCTACCGGAAGCGACGGAAAACCTGGACAAAATATCAACAAGCGGAAATATTAGTGTTGTGGGTGGTGTGGATTATATTCTGATCATTAACCATGGGAACATGAACGTAACAAAGGTTAGTATTACATCATAGTGTATGATGAAAGCTGTGATTAAATACGTTGAATAACTTTAACCACAGATCGTAATGAAGTCGCCAACAGAGCAAACTTGCCTGGCGTATGGGGTAAGTAGATATCATACGTCGAGATACATGCATTCACACGTCACAATCACAGAACAAAGACTGCCATAATTACGTAAGAGTTGTCGAGAAATGGGGTTCGAACAATTTCTTCCTGTGCGGAACGAACGCCCGATCCGAGAAATGCTGGACGCTCGATGCTCAGGTGGATGACGTCATTTATTAATAAGTGCAATTATGACGTATTATTTGACATGAATATTACGATTGCAATGGAGTATAGTTTAATTATTGCGCCATAATTCATGGGTATTGTACCGAATAATCAAACGTGATTAATATACCATGAATTAAAACAACGCCTGGTCTAAATATAGCTCGCTTGGATACCAGATCGTTAAGTATTGTTGCTTTAATTTTAAATGGTACTGCGACAAATTAAAATTCTATCGTTTTTTTTTCTTTCTATGACATCATAAAAAACACGATATAGTCCATATACCATTGTTACGTAATAATGTCTGTGAATTGACTCATAGATGCACTACTAACCGACTGTGAATTTGAACGATCCACAGTGACACATGGTTAGCGTGGTCTACTAACATATCGACCTATTGATCTATCAGCGATGATTTAGTGAAACCGGTGTCTTCGTCGCACAGTTTAAGCACTACCACACGCGATTTATGAGTCACAATCGACTTTCTACTATGCGTTGTTGCGTCACTGAACACGTTGTCGATGTCATGAACCCGGGAATCAAATTTGCAACGTCGGCGAACACACTGCAATAGCTTCCCACCCATTAGTTCAAATTTCCTGGCTATAATATCACCTACAAAGACCTAATGGTCCCTGAGGTCTTTAAAATGTCTCGATTTCCAGGCAACTTGATATTCGCATTGTGCTTAATAGGATCTCAACATTTAAACCGTTCCATTTGCGCCTTTCTATCGGATCCTATGCTTCAAACAAA
Organism: Ciona savignyi; assembly: GCA_000149265.1. Lineage (NCBI taxonomy): Eukaryota > Metazoa > Chordata > Ascidiacea > Phlebobranchia > Cionidae > Ciona > Ciona savignyi. Next base: position 96,769 of record CH002021.1, read on the forward strand.
ATAATGGTTCAATAGAATGTAACTACCGCAAAAACCCCTATTTATGCAACCGCCATAAAAACCACTGTTTGAGCGCCACGCTTTATTTTTCAACCCTTTTCCTATAGTGGAGTTCCATTAGAAGTGTAATTCAATTGGAGGGCATAGTGTTCAATTAGAGGTGGCGCTTAAATAGAGGTTACACAGTAACCACCCCCTATATGTACTTCAGTGCTGTTAATGACGCGAACGGTAAATCAGACTTGTTTTGTGCGAGTCAATGTACACGGCACGCAGAACTGAGATTACAAACATTAAAACCGATCTTGTAATAAATACAGCTAGCGGGTTTAGATAACAGCGTTTTGAGTTGTTGACATTTCTACTTCCAGCATAACATTAGCGGCAGTAGCCGGTCGTGACGCTCGGCTGGTAACAAACCAGACAGTGATGTCACAGTTGTGAATTATTCATTCTGTTTGGATTGCACTGCATGCATATAACCGCTATGTTGCACTGCATGCATATAACCGCCATGTCTATACCAGTGCTCCGCAAAACATTTTTTACAAAATATAATGGATTTTAGTTTTTTGCAAATTTCAGTATAACGGCTACATCGCTTTTATAATATCAAATGTATATAGCTTGTCGGAAGACCTCCCATTGTACAATTTTGACTGCAATGTGCCGTCAAATTTAGTAAGTTTCTAAATGTGCCTTAAGTTAAACAAGGTTGTGTAGTACTGGTCTATATGACGCCTCACTTATACACATGTAAGCTCAACTAATCATAATTCACTCAACAGACGCACCAACTGACCGTTTCACCACTGACCAACATCAGGCAGTGGTTGCCGACTGGACGGACCGAACTACTGGCGACATTGATGGTTCAAGATCCGGCAGGTTAGTCAACTTTTCTGGTCTTAAATATCATTCTTACCCGTTTGATATATGTGTGAGGTTCGCCCGATTGTGTGGCTGCCGGGGAAGTCCCTGTGTTGGTAATCCATATTAACCAGTACCACCATATCCACCAGAACCATATTAACCAGGACCACACTACAACCATATATTAACCAGTACAACCATATTAACCAGTGCAACCATATTAACCAGTACAACCATATTAACCAGTACAACCATATTAACCAGTACAACCATATTAACCAGTGCAACCATATATTAACCAGTACCACCATATTAACCAGTGCAACCATACAGGGGATGAGTTATTCACCAGTAGCTGTGTGGGAAGTACCTGTCTATCAACCAGGCAAATCAACAACTACTTAAAAACCTATGACTCAAATACGAATTGGTACAACAGTAAGTGGAATTGTGACTTTTAATTAAATTCCTCGTTTTATATTATTCATTTTAGTCCGACCGGTTAGTCTGGTGGTTTAGTGCGACGCCTTTTAGCCGAAGGGTTGCAGGTTCGAAACTGGTCGCTAACAAGTCGGTTATGTCCTTGGGCAAGGCACTTTACGGACATTGCCTGAACCCAGTGGATTAATGGATTCTACTAAATTAAAGGAACGTATGAATTAATACACAACACACTGCAATAGCTCCGGTAACCCGACGATGGGCGCGAGGTTATCTGACGATTGCCCGTGTGTTAACCCCCTTGGTTTTCCCATTAATGGCGATAAACATGAATATCCTACCCTATCCGCACCGAAGAACATAGCTTAACATACTTTGCACCACTTGCATTAAAAACCATTTCCACAGAGGCGAAATTCTTGGCAACTTATTCATCGAACGATAACATCTACAACTTCTACCGAGACGAACGCAGTTATTTCGTCCATGATGGTTTCACATCCGGGGGTCCCCCTATGTCGTATGGGATGGTATCAAGGATATGCAGGGTAAGTCCAATTATGAACTTGTGACTTAATACAATGCTTGTAGATAAAGCCTGTCGTCTTATACAGTAGACAGTTACACATTTCAACGCTAAGCACACATTAATTTCGTTTTTTTACGTAATTGTCGTTTTTTTTATGAATAAGCGATTTTTTTATGAATAAGCGATTTTTTTATGAATAAGCGAACGCCTGAACATAATTTTCTATAATCGAATATATTTCGAATAATATAAGCCCCAAGAACCCACCGTCGGACACGGCTGGTGTGATGCGGTGGTCACGTGATTGTCCGCCATGTTATCTGTGAATTCACTCATGCAGAACGACCGGGGAGGCGGCGTGAGAATGACCAATAACTTCATGACGTTCATGTCGGCGAGGTTACTGTGTCCATACCCTGGCGGGCCGAGCGATGGGCGACGAAGCACGTATTACAACTATCTGTGTAAGTTGGTTGTGGTTCCAGGTATATTGGGAGGATGCGGCTATGTTTGGTGGGATGAAGGTTGCTTAACAACTTCACCACCATGTACGACAAGCTGCGCTTCGGTGTTAATCGTTCGTTCACCTTATGTGTTGCACGATTTGGTTGCTGGGTAACTCTATCAGTAAGATCGTCAGCAGGTAGCCGAAAGATTGTGCGTTTGAAACCAGCGGATAGATGGCTGTGTCTTTAATAAAGGAACTACCGAAGCTATTGCGGTTGTTAATTTACTTCGCCTGAAACTAATGAAGTAATGGGTTGAATTAAATCAGTAACTAGGTCTTAATCATACACAACACACGGTAATAGCTCCGGTAACCCGATGGTGGGCGCGAGGGGATCTGACGATTGCCCGTGTGTCAATGCCGACTGCGTTTTCCAATTTACCTGGATAAAACATGAATATTCAATTTGACTTAACTCAACTTTATGTTACAGTGGCCACGTACAAGATTGGAAACACAGTTTACGCTATTTTCACATATCCAAGGTAATAAGTTGTTCTGTGAGCAAACAATAATATCTTGTAAAATTATCGTTTCCTTAGGAAAGCAGGACGAAAATGTTTATTCCATTTCTGAATGTTTATTTTCTACATATAAACCTTTGACTCCTTAATGACCGACTTGTTAGATTAATATAAAGGAATTTATTCACGGTTATCGTTGGTTAAAATTTGAGGAAAACCCACATTAAAGGATTTATTCACGGTTATCGTCGGCTAACTCGTGTCCATGGTCTAGTTGGCCAAGCTATTGCAATGGTGTGTAATATGATTAAAGAGTTGCTCATGTGTAAGTTCAACAAATGAACCCAATGGATTCAAACGATGTGCGGTAAGTGGTACTTTGCTTGAGGAAACAACCTATGTTTCAATCATCTTTCGGCTGCCGCGTGTTAAAAGCTCGAGCTAACTGTTCGACTTCTAATTCGTAACAGGATAGATATGATGATATAAACGTAGAAGTCCGCGTTACTCGGCAAAAGATATTTTGAATCTTGTAATAATCATAAAAGAAAACAACTTACAAAGCTACAAATAATTTTTCGTATTTTTTATGCAGCTCTTGGGGAATACCGTCAACCGCGATTTGTGCCTTCGACCTTGGAACCATAGACAGCCATATGGAAGGGACTGTGTTTGCAAACAATGTAACTCTGTATTACGATGCGACATCGGCGGCTCATACCAAGACCTTTACGGGATCTGAAGCGTTAAAGCCCGGCCAAGTGAGTTGAATCATGCCGGGGTTTCCATGGTTGCTATTCATTCGCCTTAATAATTACTGAATTTGTATAGCAAATCATTTATTTGTACTTTAGTTTAGTTTATTCATTTTTTGCCCCGCTTTTTAAAAATTGCAAACGGATATAATCAAGACACAGGAACGGGAAAAGACGGCAAAACGAACAGTCGTTAAAACACGTCATTAAAAATAGGATGTAATATACTAAATATAGCGGACGCGGCCGCCAAACCTAAGAAATCTTGGGCATTTGGGGCTGGTAAGGAGAAACAGGCTAGCTGTACTTTTCCCTTTGTATCACTTGGGGTATATTTAGGATATTTATGTTTATCCCCGTGAATGGGAAAACAGGGGTATTACCTCGCGATTACGTAAGAAAGCGTTCTTACGCGGATAATCGTTTGATTTCGTTGCGCCCACTATCGATTACCGGAGATATTGCTGTGTGTTGTGTATCATTGAGACGTTGCTTTAGTTTAGAACCCATTAATCCGCTGCGTTCGGGCAATGTCTGCTAAGTTTTTATTGATTTCTCCAATTCGGTAATTCGGATGCCTGACCGCGATGGTCTCGTAACGAAGGTTCATACATGATACACCTTATGCTCGATCCCGCTCACGGATGTCTGATATAGGATATTCATGTTTATCCCCGTGAATGGGAAAACCAAGGGGGTTAGCACACAGGCAATCGTCAGATCACCTCGCGCCCATCGTCGGGTTACCGGAGCTATTGCAGTGTATTGTATATCATAGACGCGTTCCTTTGATTTAGTAGAACCCATTAATCCACTGGGTTCAGACAATGTCCGTTAAGTGCCTTGCCTAAGGACACAACCGACTAGCTAGCGACCAGTTTCGCACCTTCAACCTTTCGACTGAAAGGCGACGCACTTAACCGCTAGACTAACCGGCCGGACAAATTTGTCGTATTAAATAATCAAATTTACAACCCTTCTAGTGTCCGAAGGGCGGTCAACGAACGACGACGGTATCTGGACCTTACCAGACCTTTCTACAATCCTCTACCATCATCGGGAGGGCTGTGCTCCCCATTTCGGGGAAACCCCTTCTTATTCTTGACGAAGTTGATTACAAGTTCATGGTTGGCTCGCGCGTCGGCGGTTATGATGTCATAAAGCTGTATAAAGGTTGGATATAACGTTGATATATTTAATTGTTGTACTATAGAAGTCAATTAAGGTTTAGTATATTTTTTGCTCATTTGTTACAATAAAGAAGAATAGAACAATTATTTCAAGTAAAGGAGAGGATAAAACGGCAAAACTACAGGTTTAACTAAAAACGGTATCAACATTTTAATAAAATTAATGTAAGGCTGGATTCACACCAGAACGACATTTTGTCGTACGTCCGACAAAAACGTTTTTGTCGTAAGCGTGTTTTTCGTTTTTTGTTTTGGTCGATTCACACCAATAAAACGTGTTTCGGTCCGACGGTTTGCGGGAGTATGGATAAACACTTATAACTAGAATTTTATATGAAAATAAAGGTGAAGACATCATAATTTTTAATTGGTATTCAGAGTACTATCGTCATATGACACCAATTAACTTGGATAAATCCTATATTGGATAAACTAAACATTCTAATGGAACCTGAAAAATCACATTTTTGAAGTATGACAACCTAACTTTGTCCTGAATTACTTATAGACTGAAGCCAATTATAGAGAGAAACATACTTCCATATAATCAGTATTACAACCCTAAATCCTTAACATCAAACACTCCTTAACATTTTTTACACTACATGGCTGCCAAAACTGTACTAGAGGTGTCAGGTTATTTTGGTTGTTTTTCTGCCAAGTTTTATAACAGAACCACCCTAAAAAGTGTGGCATAGTAATTTAAAATGGTGCCAATATTTTGCACTTTGACAACCAAAAAAACAATAACTCGGATAAATACATTGGAAGGTAAATGTATTGGTTTCATCTGTACAAATAAAACAGTGACAATTGTTTTGCTCACAGTTTATATCACCCATATAAACAAGCAGTATAGACAGAACAATAAACATGATAATTAAAATGGAAATAACTTAATTAACATCAACAATTTACTACACAGCACAAAATGGATACAGAAATGTAAATTAGTTAAATAGTGATACTAATCTAGTTTGAAAACAAAATGTTTATCGGGATGCTCGCAAACCATTTGAAAGTTACTACGACATTTTAAAAAGTGACGCATTGCCTTGGGTATTTGTGTGCATTATTTGCTGGTTTCTTTTTTCTCTGTTATTTTGGGGCACCTCATTGTTCTGTAGCCTCTGGTATGTACTTTTCAGTTACCGGCAGTAATTTGCAGAAGTAAAATTGATATTCTACCAGACTGTTTCATTGCAAAATATTTCCATATCTGTATCAGTGTTGTCAGATGATGAACTTGAGTTACTGGAACTGGTCCAGTCATGCTGTAAACACAAATGTATACCGGTGTTATTCAACTTTAAATAATTAAATATACATAATCCACAAGACCAAAAAATAACTGTACAGGATTATAGGATTGATTATATTTGTTTCACCATGGTAATGCAATTATCAATGCTAGAGAATTTACAGCCTGTTGGTAATCTAATAATTGCCTAGATGCAAAACTTCATTTTACCATTCAATGCAATAAAACATCCTTATGTATAAAAGTGGTTCAGAAAAGTTTTGCTGAATATTAGAATTAACATCCACTCGAACCGCTGGAATGGTTTTATAACTAGCTAGATACTTACAAAAAGTAGAATCATATATAGAACATAATCTATTTATAAATGCAATACTTTACACACTTACCAGTCTCATTCAAAACTTGACAAATAATATTCCAAGTTAACTCTTGTACAACTCAATTCATATACCGGTATGCAGAACTGGAGATATTAGGCTTATATTTTGCCAACCTACCATTCAATTTATGAATTAGTAGTTGAAGTTTGCTTAGATCCACCATAATTCTACAGGCTAAATATATATTTAACCAGTACCTATCGCCTATTGGGAAAATTTATGTAAGTTTTCTTTAAGTACCGCTGTACCGGTAATGGTTTTGTTCAGTTTAGGCTACACAACAGGCTTACCTGAGATGTTGAACTAGTGTTATGCATTATTTGTTAGGCTATTTAATCACAACATACTAAGTTTCTGATTTTAAACTAAATATATCTGTCTTGGCCTAATTGCTGTGCACTTTAGTCCATAATTACTTCAACCTAAACTCTCTAATATTATTAAAACAAGTTTATTTACTTTAAAACACATTTATATCCATAGTAATAATATATGTACTGCATATTAGCAATAAAACAATTGTATATGCTGATATTTCACGATATTAAACTCGTCCGACAAAAAAACATGTCGTAAGAAAATAGCGCATGCTCTATTCTTGAAAAACATGTTTTTTTGTCGTACGACAGAAAACGTGTCGTTTGCGTCAAAATCGGACTGGTGTGAATCGGCGCATAAGAGACAATGCGTTCTATTTGAAAAACGTCGGTCCGACACGACAAAAACGTTTTTGTCGTTTTGGTGTGAACCCGGCCTAAGAGCTCCGTACGATTGTCCGTGTGATAACGTTCTGCGTTAATAAAACGTGAATAACGATGTTAAAATTCTCACTTCCTTCAGCCGATGGTACGATGAGGAAAATACGGTTTACTGCAAGTGATCTCTCTGGCGCCACCAAACTGGCAGAAACCAAACTTAATGTAAATCATATTTTTGATTTGATTTTCACAAAATAATGGAATACCAGCACGATCTGTCGACGTGTTTTTTCACGTTTTGTGGGTTGTGAACTGTATGAGGGGTAACTGTCAGATGTTGGCACCTGCAGTGTGGTCATTATTTACCTGTTTTTCAAATTGTTATCAAAGGTCCTGCTTTATGTTTTCAACATGAAAACAAAAAATGATCAAAACTAAAACTGTTGGGTTAAACAAACACGTCTACATTGCTGATTACAGAGTGTGATCCACGATTCTGCAGTTGCTTTGCACATGAGGTTTCACACAACAACCAACATATTTTGATTTCAATTTGTTTCCACAGATAACCCTCCCTATGTTGAGTGTTACAGTGGCCGATAAGGTATGAATACTTTTCTTCGAGGCTTAGTGTAATAGTGTAATTTTTTTATTTTTTTTTTATAAAAAGTTATTTATTTTTTCAATTTTTATTTATTTTGTATTTGGGTTTAGCGGCCACGTCTAATTATACCGATATTTAATAATTTATTGTTTTTTTAGACGTGTTCTAACGACTGTCGTTTTTTCGTTTTTTCTCGGTTTTCAAATTTTAGTCAATAGTCCTGCTTCGTGTTTTAATCAATAGTCCTGGTTACGTTTTAGTCGTGGAAACAAAAAATAAACTCAACTAAACTAACCTACTAAACTAAAAACTATGACTTGGTCACTTTGTCATTGAGCA